>LOND01000155.1:112627-160746 GCA_014220965.1 Paragonimus kellicotti | reverse complement strand
AGATTGCCATATTCATAAGTGTGGGGTGTAAAAAGTTTGGATTGAACTAACTTATACGAGGTCAATCAACGATTTGTGCAAGACTACAACCAATCGGTATCGGCAACTCGAGCAAACAGGTACGCCAGCGCAGTCACTAATGCGGACAGCCCTCTGGCCTGTATTCGAATTTTGCTATAATGAGTACCCGAATAAAATAAGTTATCTATATGTCACGCGTTAAAGTAAACAAGGTGCAAGTTGAGCCGATCCAACCAATGGAAGAGCTCAGACTTCGAGATCAATCCCACTTCTTCATTTTATTGCCGCTTCTCTATCAATTCACTTAGTGCCACATGTTTCATTTCATACATACTGTTTCACTGGTCATGTGAACAACGTAGCGACAAGATTTGTCTTCTGTGTTTGATCGCAAGGCTAATTACAACACAATAAATATGAAAACAATAACCAGGGTGATTAAGGAAATCGGTCAGTAGAGGTTCATGGACTGCGTGTTTGCTATCAGTTACGCCATCGTTCCAAACTGTGAGTTTGAGTGATTGTAGGCTGTGTGTAGGTTGTGTCCGCACGAACATCTAAACGTAGAGGTCAGCGTTGCGCAATCGACTACTAAAGGCCTCGGTAACAATAAACATTCGGAATCTGCGATTTTTGATCGATTTCTTGGCACTCGGTAGACAATCTGAAAAGCATCTTTCTTACTGACAGAATGATTAAGTTGGTCAAGATGAGCAACAATCGCGCGTAAGACTCAGAAAATAAGTCTTGTTCGCTACCTTGTTGTTCTCATGACTTCAACGGATATTTTCAAACAACTCGTAGAATCCAAAGACCCGATTTTATTTTTTAAAACTTCGGAGGTATCTGGGGATTTACACTATGCTTGCCAAGGTCACAACAAAGATCCACCTCCTTACTCAGTTTTTCACTGGTCTCGAGGTCATAATGGAATGGACCTGCTTTTGGTTGACACGCGTCACACTTGACTTATCTTCGCTGTTCTGGTTGATTTATCAAAATGACTCGCGCGGCAAATTTGCACTTTCATTTCGTAATAGTTGCTCAACTTTAAATATCATCAATGCCGAAAGAAGATGTCGGCTAATAGGCCCAACATTAGCCGACATCTTCTTGGGAATGATTGAACGGCAAGTCTCAGATAATATTGTCAAAACCTTATTGTACAAACGATATGTTGATGATATTTTGATTTTTACGGATACTGACCATTTTGATTTATTTTTTAATCTTCTTAACTCTATTCATCCGAACCTATCCTTGTCTCACGAAAGGGAATCAAACGGCAGTTTAGCTTTCTTAGATGTACTCATCACTAGGCGTGAGGATGGGACATTACAGCGATCGGTCCATCGCAAAGCAACATGGGGCGGACAATATCTTCAGTTCTCCAGCTTTGCCCCGATAGCATACAAGAGGGGTTTGGTGAAAACCCTATTTCATAGGGCTAGACGTATTTGCACCCCTGATAAGCTGCAGATGGAACAAGAAATGCTGAGAAAAACGTTGCTGGCAAACGGATATCCTGAAAAGTTCATAGACATTCACAGCATGATGAACAAAGGCAATGAGCCAGTACAAACAGCTCAAAAGAAAGATATATTCTTATTTTTGCAATTCAAAGGCGATCATCTGGCAAACGACATCAAGCACAAATTGCAATGTGCCCTATCCCGTACGTATGCAGCTGCCCAATTACGCTTGGTTCAAACCACCAAAGGACCCGTTCTACACAATCGCGAACGCAGTTTGTCTGACCATTCTGTCTCTCACGTTGTCTACCAGTTCACTTGCAGTTGCGGTGACGTTTACATAGGCAGAACAGACCGACAGCTATCTCAGCGAGTAGCAGAACACGTCCCGAAATGGTTAAACAATTCATGACACAATCTGAAACCGGTGAATCCGTCACTCGAAGCCCCGCATCATCGATTGCCAGACACCTCATGATAACAGGTCACCAGGTTGACCCAATTAAATCATTCAAAATATTGTTACGTCAACAGAACCCGAAGCTACTGGCCTTTAGCGAAGCCATGTTGATCAGAACTCACCAGCCGGAGCACAAAAGTGGTTGATTTCAAGTTGAACATCACCCACAATTGATCGCAGCTGTCGCATTCCCATAGACTTTCCAGTCGGCCCCTTTCGAAAAGATGGTTGAAGCAACCCATAGGGTTGCCTTGGTGGTGATGACATAACACGTGGTGTGACTGTATGCGTGTCCATACCCTGTCTATCTCTATTTGTGTGTCATATATAACTCGCATGTTTTACGTTTGCGACTGATGAGAGTAAACGAAATGTTAACATATCGCAACATATGTCTTCTTTCTGCATTGATGAAGTTATTAAAGGGAACCCAGTGTTTCAACTTTAAACAGACGATTCGTGCACTTACGGTATAAGCTAACTGTTGCAACAGACTGCCACAGTTGAAGTAAGCGACCGTTTAATTTGGCACGTTTTAGTGATTAACTAATTGTACGGTCAAACCTCCGATTAAATCGTGTTTCGAATTCGATTATCGTTGTATACGCGTTGCTCAAAGACGGATCAATCGTAAAACTGGCTAATCGGTGAGTTAGATAGCGTCACATGGCACTGTGTACAGAAAACGCGAGCTGCAGCTACAGAGGATGTAACATCGTCAGATTGAACTGATAAGACGTTTTCACCCCCTAAATTCTCTCTTACAGCATTGACAACCACATCTCTACAAATACATCCCTCTCAAACAGAGACAATTTGCTCCCGACTCCTGATCACATGAGATTTTGAGCGTTGTTTGTAAGTTGCGACGACATACCTTCAATAAAAATTTTGACTGTCAAAGCACACTGAAGACTCAATACCTGCTTTATGAGTTGGATTCGGTTTGACACGATTGATCTTACAAACTAGTTTCTTCGAAGAAGTTGCAAGATTTCACGCCGCAACAGAACATACGCACGTGCAACTGGACATATCGAGAGTAACAAACTGAACAATATCTCGATCCAACTCTATGAACTCCTCCTATTGTAACGTGCGGTCGAAACCAGCAAGCGCGCACGGGTTGAATTGGAATTGGGTGACGGAGCGTGCTGTGTTGTTGGCGCCGTTTGTGTAAGTCGTGTGCATGGCTTACTGGGCCTTTGGCTCATGCTTGTCTGTATTGTTTCCTTTTACAGGATTGTTGTTGGGACCCCTCCTTCGGAAGAACGCTGTCCCCCGGTGTCTCCACGTTGCCCCAAAGTTGGTCCGTAAGTGCAACGGACAATCAGAGTAGAAACGGCCGGCTTGCATGTTACAGTATAATTGTACCGGTCTGAAGATGAATTATCGAAAACATACGCTTACCCATATGTCTTAATTCTCATTGCGGCGACGGGCATATTTAAAGGGCTGAGGCATCCTAGTCGTATATTTCTACTCATTATCGTTAGCACTTACCATCTGTAACGCATCTAGATGTGAGATGAGACTGATCGGTTGTTGTATTTTTTTCAGTATCGTACAAAACGTCAACGGATTTCATGACTGCCGATCTGTCGGCATTATTGGATCCATCGGTTGCGCGTTGTCCGAGTGATAAATTCTACTCTGCTCGTATACAATTAGCACACAGTTGTTCATTTTTGAGGATATGCTCTGAACCATCGCCGTCGGCGTCAACTGTTCTCATCAGTGAGAACTGTTCATCCACTTCGACCTCGCGTGCCACGTCATTCGACTGCTAAAGGTATTATCTGGTTCGTTATTGGAAGTCTAAGTCCTACGTAAATGATTATCAGTAAGGGTCGAACGTTAAAAACCGTTCGGTTCCACGCAAAACAGACGTATTGAGGCTCAGAGGAGCTTGATTCAACACCAAACGATACACACCAAAAGGATACCCTTGGGAAGTGACGGTCCACACAGAAAAATGGGAGAATCCCTAATACTGACTGTTAGTCACGTTCCGACGGAACGTAAAGCAATTACCTCGCAGAATGTGGCAGTCCACTGATAAACCGCACCTATACAATCAACGACACATGTTGTCAGCGGTCTCAGATGGCGCTTTGATGCAGACTGTATAGTACTTTTGCAACACAACGTTTAATAATTGCACAAAATTAATACAATCAATATAGTATCGAAGTGGCGTCTGTGATTACCGCAGTATCAGTTCAACGGAATCTATCACATATTGTATGCACATTGGAATGGACTCGAACGCGCAGTTACAATCACCTGTCGAAATGCGGTTACAAGTGTTTCACTCAGGTCCAGGATGCTTTCGATGCCCTATGACGCATGTAACTTCCGACAGACAAGGTTGAACGTAATCACGCAGCCGATGTATCACGGTAATCATCTACACAGCGCGGTTAGTCAAGATTTTGAAGTGTACTCAATGAAGTAAAGGTCAGTGTTAACTCGTGCACGGTATTCAACCGATAGAATAGCTGCTACATGTATATGTACCTCAGATGGTTCGTTTATTGTAGTCAATGGCGACAATACAAAATAAGGGACAGTCTGACCCGGCCAGCTCATTTACAACACTGTTGCACAATGTGAATGCGAAATTACTGGCCTCTAGAAAGACAACGCCAATCCGAACTTGCGAATCGTCGAGATGTAAACAGAAATAGCTGAAGCAACCTATCGGGTTGCCTACCATTCGACTTACCAAGCAATGCTCTTATTCACTCGGACACCAGTTCTCTGAACATCGCTTGTGACAGGAGGAACTTGTATGTAATTATAATCTGTTTATACCCCGTCAGGATGGAAGGACAGGGTCCAACGTGAACTACCAGTTTGCACTGGCTAGGGCTGCAAAGGTCGGAATGGTTCTTGTAATGTTTCTTGAGACTCACCCTCAAACTGACACTTCACGACTGGTTTCGTCCTTGTTTGGATTCATCAGGTAGAGATAGTCTGAATGGGAGATCGAACCGGCTACCTTTCGCGTTACGAGACAATGCTCTTATCCACTCGCCCACCAGTTTACTCGAAGTGAGCTAGCCGAAAGGCTTACCTGAAGGCGAAGGCTGCGATCAAGTGTGATCGGTATCCAATTTGAGATAGTCCAAATCCCTGAACATTTTGTTCTAAGCCTTAACAGCGATACCCGAAGCCAGGTGGTTTGTAGCCAGAACAAAAGAAGTTCAATATTAACATTCTAGGTGAGTTGAAGGTAAAAGGTGGTGTGATAAAGGTTGTGGCCGATTGTTCAACATGAGGGACAACAATATATCAGCATGATTGTCAAGCGAAAAAATCCGAATATCACAGTTACTCGGAAACTGCTGAATGGCTTCACACACCCAGGTTGACATCTCTATATTATTATCCTTTCTTTGTTTACTAGTTACGTTGTGCTACAGACAGAATATCTTGATTGAGGTAAACGAATGTGTCCGTCAGTTGAAATTAGCTTGCGAATCGATTAACTATCCTAGTCAGATATCAATGAAGGTATAAATCACGTACGAAAACTACTCACGTTGGACGGCAAGGCCCGGTTACAAGTAACACTTCCGAAGTTAGCTTTAACCAAGTGGGTATACCCGATAGGTCCCAACAACTGACTCGCAAACTCAACCTACACTCACGTTTTGAATTAGAACCACATTTTATATATATTTAAGTCCAACCATATGTTCCGAAATCCCATCCCATTGCAATATCTGCTACGCATAATGCAGGCAGTGAAACTGCGTCCTGGTACTGTTTTTACACCAACGCGGACTCACTCTTTAATAAACAGGACGCGCCTCCTGGCGAAACTCACTTGTAGTAGGCATCACGGAGACTTGGTGTAAAGTGCAGGATGGCGAACTGTCTATCCCCGGCATGACAGTATTTCGCAACGATAGGAAAGTCGGTAAAAGAGGTGATGTAGCTCCTTGTTTGGGATCCCGACTATTGAACTCAAATATTGGTGACTGGGTGTTACTGGATCTTCCGGAATCAATCTGGGAAGTAGTTAACTTCACTTGTTCGATTGACATGATTTTCGAATCGCCCCCTGTGTGCAGGGATGCCGACGCACGCTTGTTCAAGCATCAATGGGAGATTTTGATCATCCGGAGCAAGACTTCAAGAACCATTTAGTCAATACTGCAACATCTTTCTTTGCTGTGGATTTCTTCGAGGCAGTAATGGGAGCTGGACCAGACCAGTATGTCTAGGACCATACGAGGTGACGGGTGGACCATTTTATCTTGATTACATCCTCACCGACGAGGCTGACGTGGTAAGCAACCTAAATGTCACAGACCTACTTGATCGTAATGATCATAGGATAATCGAATTCAGCTATCTACACGAAATTAGGACAATATATTCCCCAAACTACGAGTCTAAAGACCTATCACAAGCAAATTTCGCATGGATTAAGGCACAAGTTAATAAAGTTGAATGGTCTGGCTCCTCCGCTTAAATTCAGCTTAGATGTTCATTGACAGCACACGGTTGAACAAATCCCCGATGCAGTTAACAAACATGTTTCGGTAAGGTGCACCCAGCTTAGTAGAAAGCCTAGACGCTTACGGAGTAGAACCAAACGTTTGATTACACCGAAGCTCTTAGCCTAGGACAGGTACCATTAGAACAAACTGAACTTGCTGAAGGTAGAGCTTAAGCTTTTCTACAACGAAGTCGCAGTACACAAGGAGTAAGGTTGCTATTTCTCAATTGCAAACCTATGGTGGATCTACCAATACAATTGCAGAATCGGTCAACACACTGGGTAAACAGCACGAAAGTGTGCATAGCTGCAAATAATCAGCGACTTTTGAGCGCATAGGCGGCAACTTGACTGAATTATCACAGATTTCAGTGCCACAAGTCATAGACGAACTAGGGAACTTACTAATCCAAAAATTACCAGGTCCAGATATATACCCGTCGTCTTGGAAAGCTGCACCATGGAATTACCAAAACCGTTTACAGCACTTTCCAATCTGTATCAACCGGTCGTTTAGCGAAAGCCTGGAAACGGTCTGCAATCACAACTATCTTCAAAGGTGGGTGTAGAGATGATCCTCCAACTATCGACCAATAGCGTTGCTTTCAGTGGTCTCTAAAGTGATGGAGAGCATACTAGGTGACTCTCTCCGGGCTAAGGTTGAAGACCCTCCAACTCATCACCAAGGAGCAACATGGCTTTCGTAAGGGATACTCACATGGCACGAATCTGCTGAATGATCGTGAGGTTTGGACGATTACTGCAGATGCAGAACTGGTCATAGACATGGTATATCTTTATCATTAAATCTTGTTGCAGAAACAGAATTTATGGTTCTTATGAGCGTCTTCTCACCTGGCTAGAGGATTACCTGACTGAACGTAGGTTCAACGTCAAGGTGAATGGACAGCTGTCAGAGTGGTTTCCAGCCAACAGCGGCAGTCCGTAAAGATAAATCCAGAAACCTTGTTATTCACTCAGTTTGCCCTTAAACTAGCCAACATAATCAAATCGTTAATGCTGTTCTACGCCGATAATACAAAGCCCTGGTGAGTTCTAGAGTACTCCGAAGGTACGGTGACCTTATAAAGAGGATTTGAACTGTCTAAATCAGTGGCCCATGGAAAATCACCTAATGTTCAACGCTAACAAGTGTAAAGTCATGCATATTCGCCATCGAAATTGTACTACTACCGTGGCGGCACAAAGCTACTCCTATCAGCATACCAGAGAAATAAGGACCGTAGTGACAGACAGTTCCAGTTGGTCAACAATTTGTGCTGCCATTGATAAAAAGTGACAAATAACCCTGAATCTTCTAGGAAGGATTTGTGGAACCTTCATCTTGAAGCGTTTTTTCAATATGTTCGTCCCCACAATCCGCCCATACCTAGAAACGAATATACAAGTCTGTCATTCTTAAGAAAAATTTGGCACTTATTGAAAGTGTGCGGAGAAGGACCACTGGAAGAATTATGGTGCTCAGGAAAACCCCCTACCCGGACTGACAGAATTAGGCCACTTCTCAATGAATTACATACATTTCAAAGGAGACCAAGTTCTTACCTACAAAATACTCCACGACCCGGATCATCCACTGGCACACCTCTCACTAAACAAGGATGAATGTTTAAGGAGTCATTCGCTGAAAGTGAGTAGCGGAACAAGCAGATTATCTTGAAGTAGTTCTCTGCTTCAGAATTAAGGTCTGTTCACACTGGAACGCATTGCTCAACTCTGTGGTCACAGCTGAATCGGTTGAGAGTTTTAAAATATTACTCGATCGGCACATACGTGAGAGACAACCGGCACTACAAGTTTCCTAACCGTTATACTAGCTCAGTCTCACAGGTCATTAACTGCGCATGTTTGACTGAATGTTGTTTCAGTGTGTTGATTGCAGGCAGCAGCTTCAGTGAATTTACTCTTTATTTAGTTCCGTTCACTCTCTCTTTATACTTACAAACCGTCCAGCACAAAGGTAGGAACACACAAGCAAAGATCTTCTTACCTCTTGTAACAACCTTTGAACCCAACTAATCGGTTCCACTGTATTGGTCCGGTAGGAGTAACAAAACGTAACTTCATTGAGAAAAAAGATGATTGATGTACTGAATGAGATGACTGGATACAATGACGGACTAGTCGGCGATAACAGAATGGGCCACGTATACCTTCTTCACAAAGAATGTAGACACATACAACCATACAGTGTACAGCTTTCCCCATTTGGGGAGAAAGCGCAAAGCGCATTTCTCAAGGTTGATTAAGTAGTTCAAATTAAAGGGAACTAGAAAAAATAATGTGAATAAAACAGATCATTTGATTAAGTCGAAGAAGGCAGTGGACTGGGGGACGTGAGAAGACAAGAGGACGCCGTGTATCACAGTTGGAAAATCCTGATTGTGATCGTCAATGGTCCAGTAAAAGCCTACACTTCGTCCATTGGGGCATCCTGCAGTAATTGTGAAAGTCAAGCGAAACAAGTAGAACGTGGTAAAATAGTTTTGGCCCGTATGAGGACAACAGATTGAAAGTCTAAATTAAATTTTGCCGCGCTAGAAACAATAGTTCTAACGAAGGAAATCGGTTAAATGAGGAAGGTTATATACCATTTATTCCCTCTGGCCAACGTTCACATGAGTTCAATCGAACTGTTCCGGATGAGGGTTCCCTCAAACGAACCACAGTAAAGTATCGATTGCTTCAATCAGTGGTGACTCTGTAGAATCTGTCACTTTCTTCGTCTTTCATTACATACTATTTTCCACTCCTGTTAGGTTTGCAGTGCACATAGACCACTCATCAACTGCTTGAATCAATATAACACTTCGTCCTCGTGCGCCGTGTTTTCACGTGGTCGTTGTTATCATGGTCCAGTCATGGCAACATCCTTTTGTAGCACACTGCAGGAAACATATTTGCTGGACTTCTACTGTCGTTCAAAGGAAAACTTCTTCCAACTTACATCAAATCTAGTTTGGTGGAACTTATTGTGGACAATTAATGTGTCATTGAAAATAACTTCTAATATCGTTCATTCTTCGTTCCACTACAAAAGCTCTCTACTTGTATTTTCGTTCACATTCCCTAGTTCCAGTGTTAAGACAACACATTAACCATCAGTCAATACACATCATGAAGACTTAGGAATGTCCTCAATCCAGGGTATTGCTCAACCTGTTCGAAACATCCATGCAATTTATTGTTCAAACTCCATTCGGTATGGTGTACACCAATAACCGACCATTGAAACGAATGATTCATTCGGCAGGTTGCACCCGTCGATAATTGGTTTCACTCACATCATAGATATAAAACGCCCTTTTAAACGTTTTCCAAGCACATTATCAACTTTGTGTCATAAAGACAGTGAGACAAATGAGGAAGAACCGAGCTTTTGTGTATGGGTCCGTACAGACGATGTTTGAAACGTCACACCCGTTTTTTGTGACACCTGCTGATCAAGGAGTATACGTAGCAGGTGGTCAGAGGGCAATTCGCAGGCAAATTTTTCACAAACAGTAAACCCTTTAACAGACTGGGAGAGAACCAGGTCACGACTTTATATAAACATTTAAGAGAACGGCTTATAAATGTGGTTCTCAGTAAGAATACAGACAAACATAACACGAGAGAAAGGTAGCCAATGATGGAAAACGCAACAGCGAACAAAAGGTTCACATAAAAATAAGGGTGTATCGGAGGATAACAAGCGCCAAAAAGTGTGGCTTCAATCGTATCATTGTGCCGAATGTAATCATGAAAAAGAAATAAGGTATTAAGCAGCTGTGTTCCATCCAGCGTACACAATTACAAGAGATTTATCCACGCTCATGTCAAAAAGGCTCTCGGGACATGTAATTTGACTCAACCTATGGAAAATCTGTTATACAGAGTAATTAAATGAATCACCTGTAATAGTACGCACTTAATGAGAATGTCCGAAAGCAGCTGTTTGCAATTCCGAACTCTTGCGATTGGCTTCCTTTGAAAGTTCCGGGAAGCATGTAATTTGGAGGAATGCACAATGAGGCTGTTGCTGCAAATCATCTTACGACAATGGATAGAAATGGTTCAGTGTGCATGAAACTGCCTCAAAAATCTCTTCAATAGCTGCGAGTAATAGTGCCTTAATACATATAAAGGAAAACCTACTTGCCACTCATTCTACGTACGCAGTCATTTTCAGTCTCTTGTACAATAACAAAAAATACCCGGTGAATAAAAAACGTACATTTGCACTAGCAGTAACACACGTTTGAAAACCCTGAAACTGTTTTAAAACGTGCACGCCTGGTATACTTCGAGGCCTGAAGGCAGCCATGCAGTCCAACGACCGAACCTTTTGAGATAATTATGCCACATTTGTGTTGGCAACCTTTTAGTTTCGGCCAAACTGACAAAAAGTGAAACAGATGGAGCATAGTAAAAATCGAGAAGTAGACGGAAGCCAGAGTTAAACAGTGTGAAACGACCCGCGTTACGAACGCCAGCAGAGGGAACAGTAATTCGCTTATTACAAAATCGATGTCGATATGTGTTAACAAACAAACGAGATCAAGCGAAGAACAACGCACCGAATCAATGGACTCTGCGGCTTCTGGCACCCCACGTCGGAAGATCCAAGTCTGATTGGACGCGTCCGGGATGGCAGTACAATACAGCGTTTCTGAAATTACATCAGTAGGAAAATTAGGCGGAATATGTAGCGCGTAAGCGAAAAGGCACTAGTGTCAGGTACAGTTCTACGACCACTCATCACCAGCAGACGTGGCACAAACAAATAAACCAACTAACCCAGCAGACTAATGCTATTCGGCCAAACGACTGAAATCCAGATAAACAGGCATACTGATGTACGATGTTGACAAACCAATAACACCCTCGGTAAGAACATTTGTCATGAAGTAGGCAAGTTTGTAAATAAAACAATACAATATGTTTGAAACAACTACTTCCCGTTGAAAATTTGAATAGAGCTGACTGTAATGTCAGTCTGTCGTCTGCTCTATTCAATGTCTATCCGGTACAAACTGACAGCTGAAGGTTACAAGGCTTATATGGTCTCGGATTGCGGTACCTAAAATAAACGAATACGAAAACCCATAAGTGTAAAAACGTTGTCAGGTATTTCGAAAAAATAGTGGAAACCATCACAAAACTCAGATCTGATGTCCTGTGACCGTTCCATTCTTGGACGTCATGATTAACCGCAGACCACAAGCAACAGCAGAAGGGTGGACATACCACAAGCCTATGGGGACAGGAAAGTACATGTGCTTCGAAAATTTCTGTTTCTTTTACTGTACGAAAACCATGGTTAAAACGTTCGCCTATAGTTCGGAACTTGTGTACAGGGGACAACATACTGGTAGATGCAATTAAACTGAGAGATAAACCGCGTACAAAACGAATGATCCCAGGACACTTATCAGAAAGCACAACGCTCAGATTTTACCTCCGATTTTACGTCTGCTAACAAAATCTAGAAAAACTGGTTCGCTTGTAGCTCTCGTCCTTAGACAAAAATTTGGCAACAATTACAAAAAAATGTCCCACTGCAGTGATATCGAAAGCATACAAACGTTTCAAGATGATTCACGGCACATTATGAGAAAACACCACATAAACTTTCTCGATTAAAAATGAACAGGTAACGTTTGTCACATCCGCAGCCTCAGTGTGAGCCATACGGAGAGACAAGCCAAACTGTTATAACTGAGTCCTACTGAACACGAACGTAAAAAGCTGATGCGAACAGCGATGGACGAATAACGCGAATAAATAAACTCCCTCCGATTGACTCCCAGATAGCGAACGACAACCAGTGAGAACACGGACAAAGCAGACTCCGGATAAGCAATGTATTTAGCCACCAGACGCTTTGCAAATTTACATGAGAAACTGGTCTGTATTTATAGAAAATCCTTGACCTTGTGGCGGCGTGAGCGCGCGAAGAAATATTTGAATCCCACGCCGATGCATATCTCAGTAACGACTTGAGATATCGGATTTCTGACAACAGAATCGTGTTCTTCGGGTCAGGTTTACCCTGACCCTAACACAACCGATCAGCTACCTTAATACTGTAACATGTTCCAAAGTGGCTAGGAATACCCGAAATGAACCCTCTCTCCTTAAATGCGGATGGGCGACATTCACATTCAACATTATCAAACCATACAAATCGCATTTATGAAACATTCATAATCATCACCATCATCATCATCTGCAGCAGCAGCAGCATCATAACGGCCTTGAGCCTGACCAGAAGATGTTATGGCTCGGGCCATCGTTCACTCCAACAGTGACATACAGTATTGACATACAGTATGACATACAGTATTCTAGAAGAATAAAACGTTACTGAAAAAGTTAAATGATAATAGAAGACTAAGCGGAAGAACTACAGATGATACGAATGCAGGCACACCACTGACTGTGGCACACTGCCATCTTGCACAGTATTTTTAGCCAGCGATTTAGGTGATTATGATTATCACCGTCATGCAGACGGTAAAACGTCACTGGTTAACACTGAGGCTTAATCGTCACACAACCGTGAGGGGAAATGCAAGGGTTAGCCAGGAAAGAAAGGGATGATAGTCTTTAATGCAGCCACGCCACCTCAAATTAACAGCAATGTGGTCTGTCTGAGACCACGCCGGACTCGAAGGGAGGCGCCAAGTGTAGCAATGACGCGCACGATGTCTAAAACTAGTGCTGGCTAAGAATAGTCTGTGCTCAGCGCACAGTTGTAACAGCCGCACACTCATATCCAGGCAATGTGATGCCAACTCCGACCTGCCACCTAAACGAGACTCGGTTTTACCAGGGCCGATGACATGGACGTTCATGAATCCGACTAAAATGACTATATCAAAGTTAGGTGTCAACCTAAAGAGAGCAGCCAGATCCGAGTAAAAGGCGTCCTTGACATCGACTTTACCGCAGTCGGTAGGAGCACGGGCAGACGCAAGGGTAATAGTTCCGAACACTCGGCGCCTAGAAAGGGCTCTAACAGAACGGACGGGGAAGTCTATTGCTGACAGAAATCTAATTCGCCTATGCAGCTGCAGCCTGTCGTGCTGAGAACTATACCTACTCCAGCCTGACCTGTAACAGCGGCCATGGAGTCATCTGAAGTGTACAACCAGTATCGGGTAGACAAGTGCGGGTGCTGGCAGTTTGAAAAGTTGGTTGCCGTTCTGGATTTTAATTTCTGGAACTGAGCAGCAGTCAACGTTTGGTGATGTTAACATCCGCACGCCACGTGTTTGTTGATCTACCCGCTTTAGAGTGCAAACGTAGGGGACACCTGCATTTTAGGCTTAGACAATGAGAGACGAGGATCGGAGGTTAGATGTTAAGAGGTGGGACTTATCGAGACAGTGTCGCTGTGATTGGCTACATTTGTTGAGAGATCCGGAGGGTAATTACCAAAACTGAGGGTCGAGAGGGGTCTCACAGCCGACTTGGATAGAACAGTAGGGAGTCAAGCAGTAACATGTTTTCTCTTATTCACCCTGCTGTGTGCAGCTGATACAGCAACGCAGTTCGTACTGCCAGACGGCCGATGCATTATGGAACTATTGGTTCTGTGAGTATTCGCTGTTGTTATAAAACCCTACGCGTAATTGTCTGGGGCGAACGAAACCGTATTCTCCTGCTTGCAAAGGCCATTAGACACCCATTTGTGCGGCCAGAAGCAACCTGGTAATATTGCGTCCACCCCAGTAGTGCTCAACCTCGATGGTTTACCCCCAGTTTATCTGATCCGTCCATTTGATTGATTCAATAATCAGTTAATCGCTTTGTGAGCCATTGTACACTTGGTTAAAAGTAGTCAAGTGATTGTTGAGAATAATGATGGAGTGAGTAGCTTGGATTGATGGTTATGATATCCGGTTGTTCACCGAGCTAGGCATTTACACTACAGACTTTCCACCACCGAATGCACCGCTCAAATTCTTAGGCGCCGATGATTTCAACTCGTTCGGTGACAAGATGTTTGCAATCTAAATGCCAAGTTCATTGAACAAGTGAACACCAAAATAAGTCGCAAAATCATGTCAGAAGGTAAGAAGTTCTACTCCGGTGAATGACACCTGATTTACATATTCTCATTCAACAACTGAAACCCAATAAGCGAATAAACTGTTTTAAGTAAAAATTTACGTCAGAAAATAAATAAAGAAACGAACGTTCTTCGGAGAAACTTTTCGTTAATCATTTGATGCATTGCAACTACGTACATAGATGCGTAGAACCAGCTACGGAATTTACTAGGTAATCAAACAACAAATGCAAGACATAACAAGTGGGATATAGTAAAATGCGGTCTTGGTTGTTAGTCAGTGCTATACGTAATGTGTTTCAGGCTGTTCATTCATTGTCTGCGGTAGACAAAGTGGCAAATATGAAAAAACTGCGGAAACTTAAGAATAGATTTATTCACGAATTATGTCCAAACAATTAAAGGACACTATTTGTGTGACGGCCCCCGGAGTAACATTTCGCACTGTGAGCGCACACGTGCTTGTATCTAGGTTGCAGCACGGGAGGTAGAGATCAGAGAAGAACAGACGGGGTTTCATCCTGGGCTAGAGTGTGTTGATCAAATATTCACTCTTCGAGATGTTCCGGGGCAACGTCATAGATACTATTGGCCAACAATTCCCTTTTTCTGAAAACATAAAGGTGAGCTTTGGTTTACTTGATCGACCTGCTTAAACATCGCATAAACACAGGAGTGCACCGAACAAGCATATGGACATACAAACGACGTTATATTTTCACAGTTCACCTCGAGTTAGGGTCTACGGTCTGATAGCTTCAGCACCAAGACATACGCCAAAGTTGTCCACTTTCACCATCTCCATTTATTTTTGTCACACAAAATAATGAGGGAATATCTACAACACTCACAAGATGCCGGCGTGAATCTCCTATTTAGTGGAAGACTGATTGGGCTTGACCATGCTAACAAGGTGTTGTCTGACAATTTTCAACGGGTATAGACAGTGTTAGACAATATTTGACGCCCGACCAAATGCTTCGGTATAAACCACATCTGGAAGACTGCTGTGATTACGTGAATTTAATGTTGGGTGATGAAGCCACGCAGGTTTTCGACCGGGTTGTGTACTCCGGAAGTTATATCAGCAGCGATGGAGATATACAGAATGAAATAGAAACATAGATCTCTACAGCCTGGGCAATACCCTCCAGCCTGGGACACCCCTGGCGACAAACATCTCTGAAATTAAAGGGTTACACATAGAAGGGGACTGTAAGGGCTGTGTTATATTACGGATACGAAATCAGGCCAATCGGAGTAGGAAACGTGAACTGTCTGAAGCTAGTTGATCATAGATTACCTGCATTCAGCTGTAAGCACCAGGTGATACCGACCAGTAAGCAACAAAGAAGTTAAAAAGCGAGTAAGTGGTAGTGATTGCTAAGCAAATTCTTTTGTTCAATCTACAAGTATACGCAGAATTCGATGGTTAGGCCACGCATCAAGGATGCTGGCCAGTCGTCTGCCACAGCGAGTACTTTATACCGATGCTGTGGCAGACTGGCATAAGGTGCAAGGCAGACAGACCATAAACTTACGTACAGCAACGAAATCACACACCAGAGGGTGAGTCAATACATGTCGGATTTACCTCCTTAGACTAAGGCCCTCACGATTCACAGTAAGTCACTGGAAACATAATGTGAGAAGACCGCTATTCGGATTCAGTGGCGTGAGTGGTGCTGGTGTTTGGCCGAGTTGTCTGTGAAGTGAGTGCACTTAATAACACAGGACAGTGAAAGCCGTGAAGGAGCTGTCTTGATGAGGACGCCTTACTTTCACTCATAGCTAGTTGTTTACAAGGTGTGGGCGTATTGAAGTCGAATGTTTGAGTTTAGACACAGGTGTTTTCAATAATCGGGTCCCTTCCCTTTCTTTCTTTCCAGGTTAGGACTTGCTTTTTTTCATGGTCGTGTGACAATTAAGCATTAGCGCAAATCGATGACGAATTACGGTCTTTATGATGATGATGTCTGCCGAAAATGGCTAATCTACGGACATGGCCGGCACAAAGCAGCAGGGTTTGGTGTCCGCGGATCAGCACTGCGACCACGCAATGGATCCCGTATCTAAGCGAGGGGTGAATATCATTTCGATGTCAGCGATATCCCCGGTCAACGAATGCCAACTGGTCTTTGGAGATGTAACATGTGAACATGTTCCTGTCACTTGAAGACTTTGTTTACTTTTTCCCCATTATCCACAGTAGCATTGCTGAAATGGTTAAGATAACGCCACCCACTTAGTGTTCTGTTTATGATCAAGTGTATCCATGCTATACGTATACAAACTCTTTCTAACAGACTAACTACTTTGAATTAACATTGACTCATCACTTTCCTATGCATGCCTGTCATAGAACTGCCACCAATGGGTAACAACAACCTGCTGGCTTATCAAGAGATCAGACGCATGTATTCTCGTAGGGAAAAAGTCATGGTCTATTACAAACATAGCTGATAACCAATGGAGTATAAATGTAGTCTACTCTAGTTGGGTCATGTATTCCACAATCGACGGCGCGTCCGCCTCACAGCAACTTGTTCACTGTGCCTGGTGACAGTAAGAGGGAATCAAAAAACGATCAAGCAATAACGTATTCACGGGTTATGAGAGCCCTGAACGATCAATTAAACAATGCTGGTTGGTGCCGCTCGTTAAATTGGGAAGGGAGTTCGCAACCATCTATATCGCTGTTAGGAAGTGCGCTTCGATATTAAAATGTGTCGTAGATAACAAAGAGATCGTAACCATAAGGTTTGGCTTTTGTATTCATGAAACTGCATCGTTATTGTTTAGTGTTAGTTGTTAATACACCTGCAAACAGTTAATATGCCATTCCGCGGACTGGTCAGGATCAACGGCAGCCCGAACCAGTTTCCATTAGTATGGATGAAAATTTAAGATGAGGACGACAGTGATTCATCTCTTACAAAATCACTAAAAAAGCGAAGTCCCCGAACGGGAGACTCGATGCTTCCGATTCTATCTGAACATTCGAGATACAAAGCAGACTTCAATTACACCACTGGAAAATACTTATTTAGACAATTCGTTCAATTCGCGATTAACGAAACCTAATGTAGAAGAATGCAAAAAGAAAGGACAAAATGAGCTGGAAAAACTGTTCTAAAGGAACTGGCTGAAATGATTCATAAAACAGGTCAACAAACTACATCAGCTCCATCCGTTTAGGCCCATCAAATGGAAAGTGCTCACTGTCCCATGGCACTCCATTCGGACTTTCCAACTATAACGGTTCGGTAGGAATGCAAAGGCCTGTTGGCCAATTATAAAGACATTCTGAACTATGGTCAAATGAAAGGGAAGCAACAATCCAGTATGGTTAACTCATCCCGTTCGGTTTTGTGATGTTCCGACGAAAGTAGCAATTCAGCACCATCTGATTCGGGACACATGATACACGTTGGTCAGGAAAACCTACCATAAACGTTACTGTCAAAAACCATACAAACACCAGGTCGTTCATACATGAAGATGTGAAGGAACCACGTTTGCCTGACAGAGATTTTTTACTTGTATAGTCCAGCAGACGCAAGTTTGTGTCGCTACACTCAAGACGACTGTAAGAAAATTACCCTCTTATCTCTGTTTGGGTGAACAGAATTCGCCGCTACTATCATTTGGTAGAACTGTCACCCCACATATCGTGACTTAATGGAGTTCGCCAAGGAAATCGGAAATGTAGCGTGCAACGGATACGACCTGAATGCACTGAAAACTTCTAAAGGCGAGATCAAAGTGTACCGGTTCGAAACGAAGCACACATTTGAATTGTGGTGGAGGTAAAAGTGTTGTTAATCAAGTGATCTTCAGCATTTTTTTTTATTTCGTCTGCTCAGATCCCCACTAATCTGAAGTGTCCTCTAGAAGGCCGTTGATGCAAAACTGCACAGTGCGGGAATGATGATCGTGCAATGTACATAGAAGGGTCAATTATACAACAATTTACTGTAGATTGTTGAGATGATAAACAGTTAAGGGATACGAAATAAATTGTTGGCTGAGGTATCCGTCACAGGGTCATGCACCACCACCAATCATCCGTCAACGATATCGCTCCTTACCATCGAACTAGAATGCTTTAGCAGCCGTCCTCAAGTATCACTGGCGGTCGTGTCGCAGGACGCGCAGCCCAAACTTGCATATTAAATGGACAGTGGATTAAGTATATTCTCCTTGGCTGCCGTACTGCCTTTTTCTCACAGACCAAAATCGACAAGCCGTTCTGCAGTTGACCTGTACACTATTAAACATCCACGAGGATCCAACGAGAAGCAGATGGGTTTTCGCAAACAGTTGTTCTCGGTGGGAAGCAGCAAAGTGGTGGATAACAGTTAAGATCTTGTTGGGTCTCATCAACACGACGAACGTACGTTTCGTGAATAAGGGTCACAACAGTAGATCCTTACTGAATATTCTTCTATCTACTTATCAACTATACCAATCGCCAGGGTTACACGAAGGCATGGGTTGTTTTCTTTAATTGTTGCATCCCTTTTTCCTATGAACTGAAATCGGTCAGCTGTAACGTAAATGGCTTGCAAACTAGCAAGTGCTCACATACCTTCCAGAAGTCCCCGGTGACCACGACGCTCCGGTCTGGCGAATGTCTGGATTATACCTCAGTGGTCGCCAAATATTCTGAAATTAAATCAAGAGTCGTCGGTTCGACTCTTTGGCTGATGAGATCCAACAACGTTGAAACGGCTAGCCACAACTTTGGTAGGGGTCACTGCGGTTAACTATTAGCAACGGGTCACATCCCTCATCATTCAAGAGCCACTGACGGAAAGGTTGAGAATAGCTGGACGACCTAGATTACTCTGATTCAGCGCATGATCCTTAACTCTGACGAAATGCACATAGATGTTGGGTCGATGGATTCAAGATCCACTGTACATTAGCAACGTGCCTGTCAAGTAAAAAGTTACTAAAACTTATTCGGGTCGGTTCGAAAAGGGATGAATGGCCATCATAAACTCATATTCATGAAGTTCCTTTCAGTTCTTGTTCAACGACAGAAGTGAGCTTAGTGATCGGATCGAAAGTGTCTTAGGACAGGACCATCAAACAATGGATAAGCAGTGCTTATGGAACCGTCTAATCAATGCACGGATGAGTAAGCAGATGTGCATCTTCTCCACGTGAATGGTATATACAAACAGCTTGAAAGATTGGACGACACAAACTAACGAAGTTATTGCTAAATAAGAAACGTCATTCTAAGGAAGACAGGAAAACCCTTATAAAAGTGGATGCTTCTGTAAGTCCAAAGGATGTTCGCCACAGAAAAGCCCTCCAGCAACACTCGGAATTAAATAATAGATCCGTGTTTCAATCATTTTGTACATCTTGCTACCAATTTCGAAAAAATGTGCAAATACTAGCGAAGAAACTCACCGTTGGACTTGACGATGCGGAGAACAGACACGTTGGAACTGCCCCAGATGTTGCTCTGGTTAGATGTATTCGTCAAGTAATCCACAAGATCCTAAAACACGGCACGCCGCTCTCAACTGTACTGCACACTGAGTATGACACTTCTGAACGGTCGGTCACTTTTTAGACCGGATCAGGCTGGACCATTAGTCAGTTTTGCTGCGGCTCAGGTCAGAATAAAGAAAGAAATTGTAACTACCTGGGGATTTTATGGTAGCTCGACGATAACTTGAGTGAATGTTCCTCGAGAATTGCGTACGTGTTTTCAACTGTTCGGAAACTGAACAAACTGGAAGGGCGGCTGCATTTGCCGTAACGTCGTCATAATGATTAGGCTATACGGATCGGTCTGCGTCTTTCCCAAACTTGTGAGAAGCATAACATTCATTCACGGGTTCCTTATTCATAGCAAACTGACACACTTTTTCCTCATTACTTGATCAGTGACTTGAACAAAATCAATCTTGCTAATGAGTTGATGTGTTCCATAGACGTTCAGTCACTGTTCACGAATGTCCCACTACACGAGACAATTATATTGTGAGCTCGTTGAAACGAGCCACACTACTATACCTCTACCTAGTGATATTCTGAGGGAAACTTTATTATTATGCACTGAAAACGTCAGTTTTCGTTTTCTTGATCGGTCCTACCGCCAAATATAGATGGCGTTAGCCATGAGAAGTTCACTAGGAACTTTTTCGTGTTAAGGATTGAATAGAGTTAGCCGCAGACAGCAAATCTGTCATACTACAAACGCTATGTTGATGATACACTAGTATTCAGTCGGTCCAAACAGGCAATAGATAACCTAGTGCAGCGCCTAAATAGTTGTCATCCCAATCTGAAGGTAACATGTGAATTTGAGACTGATAATTGTTTGCCGTTTCTAGACATACTCATAAGTCGCCGGGAAGATGGTTCTATTAAAAGAGCTATCTATAGGAAATCCACGTGGTCCGGTCAATACCTGAACTTTAGTAGTTTCACACCGGTCCATCAGAAACGCGCACTAGTAAATACACTATTCACACGAGCAAGACGAATCTGTACACAGGATAGTCTTGCGAAGGAATTAGACTTGATCACGTCTGTACTACAATCTAATGGGTATCCGAAAAGGTTCATAGATAGGCATAGTAGACCGAAACCACCATCCGAACAGGTGGTCACTGTAAGAAAGAAGGTTTATATAGAATTGCCTTTTAAAGGCGACTACAGTATGCATCAAACAACACAAAGATTGATGAATTCGATTAAACGAACATTTAACGCAGCCGAACTTTGTGTACTAGCTCGAACCCAGAAACTGCCTGTGCCTTCAATCAAAGGAGATCAGCCTGTCGGTGCCACCTCACACTGTATCTACCAATTTACATGTAACTGCAAAGAAAGTTACATAGGCAGAACCGAGAGGTGTTTGATTTCCAGAGTGAAGGAACATTTGCCTAAATGGGTGCAGAACTCAGTATTACCGAAGAACGGCAATGTCGTTGAAACACGCAAGCAACCAGTGTCCGCAGTCGCAAGACACGTCCTGACCACTGGTCACGTTATCGACCCAGTTTGTGCATTCAGAATCCTATTACGTCACTCCAATCCAAGATTCTTGCGGTTTGCTGAGGCGGTCGCAATCAGTCGACTGAAGCCGACCCTGTGTGTTCAGAAACAATTGCTCGTAAACTTGACCCTTCCCTGGACTTAGTGACCTTTCCTAACCCACCGATTGACTATCCACCCTACCCCCCTAACTGTTCGATATAAAAAACCGTTTCATGTTATTGTAAATTTGGTACTGATGAGTCAATACGAAATGCTTGCATCTACCAGTTTTCGTGTTCTAACGGTTTTGTTCAAACTTCTGAAGGGAACGAACTGTTTTAAATTTTAATATTGCTGATTTAGTGAATGTCTTTACCTCACCTCATTGTCATGTTGTTCTTAAATGTTTGTAATCCCGCTACGTGCTCGCGGAATTTTCTCCAACAGAATGTACATCGATTCATTCTCCTCATTTATGACTGAACCACCACAAGTGATTAACGACAGTCTTCGACTTATGAAGACTTCATGTGCACATATTCAAGCAGAATGCACTTACAGCTACCTGTAAACGTATTTGCCACTTTCAGATAGGTAACGAGATATCGTCTATAATGTAACCGCCAGCTGCATGATTCCCGAAGTGAACAGAAGCTTTGACTGTACCCAAACTGTCAACACCCATGGTAAGTGCAACTATGGCTCCCGCTTGTCTCAAAGAAGCACCTTGAAATTAGATAACGTCAAGTGCATATCACACTGTTATCTAAACTGCCCAGCGTCCTAAAATATCTTGGGCCACTTCGGTAGTATCACTAGGCAGAGAGGGGTTGTCGTCACCACCTAAGTATACCATCCTGTTTCCCAGACACAGTGGACTGCAGAGAACAAAAACAGATAAGATTCATTCATTCATGTATACAATAGCCATTAACCTGTTTAGAAGATAGTGTGACTCAAACCACCGCTCATGGCAACAATAATTTGGGATATCTTGGAAGAAAAAGATATATAAAAGGATGAAAGTGGGGAAAAACAAAGCTAGACAGAACTGGAGATGTTGTGGATGTGAACACACTACTGATGCGGCACACAGCTGTCTCGGACAGCGTTCCCAACTAGCAGGTTGAAAGATAACGAGGCCCCCAACCCAGCTGACAACCCCTACCAATTCCACTCATCAGAAAAGTTATGATCTGTGTATTTGGTGACCACGTCAAACTCTTGCCGAACTCTGCTAAAGGCGTTGACGGATGACTATGGTCTGTCAAGCCATAAACCTATTTGAGAGGATAGCATAGTTTTCTTAACATAAGGAGAATTATCATGCATCACATTCTTCAACAAGCGTGCTCATACAACAGCTTAGTCTACGGTGTCGAGAGTAGACCTGATGTACAAGAACACAGATACCAGATCCAGCTTAGACATTTGACACTGTTAGGTGGAACTAACCGCCCCACTGTGATTGGCGTTTATTACGTCACCGGCATCACATACTTCCGGCTCTGGAGACCATCGTCGAATAGGGTAAACACTGACTTGATGCTATGGCTTGTGAACTGCCATGATAACCTGGACGGCGAAATGATCACAGCAACGGAGTCGCTCATGCCAGGTATATCAGTGAATAAGAATCAGGAGAGCAGCAGCTTCCAGGCGAGGGTGCGTTACGCACGCAAGATGGCCAAGCCCCACTCGAACAACATACGAATCGAAGTACCAGTTATCGGCAACCCATCAATCGCCTTGTCAAATCTATGGTTAATGACTCGTGGTGACGGCCCTCGCGTAAACCGACCCATTCCGGCATTCACAACTCTGGTAACTATATCAGAGTGCATCAAAGTAGCCAATTACCTGTAGAAGTATACTTAACATGCGCAAATGGATGTGGTCTAGTCAGCCAAATGGAAGACACATAGACTACTACTGACAAGAATACAACCTGTCCACGTAGCTTCTTTCGGCTCACTGAAATGTACAGTTCCGTCTGGTCGACTGCTACCGTCACTAGATGCGTAGAGTCAGCATCTAGTGAAAGAGGAGCTAATCCCAACCAAAGAGCATTACTTCTAATTCTAGGTTCGAAAACGCAAAAAGCAACAAATTTTCCAGCATTTAGTCTACCTATCACCAAAGGCGAGCGCCGCATGTGCCTATATCAATTGACATTTTGGATTTATGCAGCGGACAACAGTACAGAAACTCATAAAGTTAGCTTAGCAGGAGAACGAGGAGTTTAGGAAATGTAGCAACTGGAACCAGCTTCTATGTTTCTAATATATATATATATATATATATATATATATATATATATATATATATATACCGTCCCCTGGCCTTTTCTGTTACCCTGGCGTGGTGGTCAGGCTTGTGTGTTGTTTTGATCCGGCGGGCTATGCTGACTAGGACTTCGGTCTTGCAGGTTCAACCATGTCAGATTGGCCAAAGGGAGCAGCCAGACAAAAGGCAGATGCGTTCGTTGTGGATGGTGCCAGTGTGTTGTGTTTTGGTTCTGTTTGATGTTTGTTCTTGCCTGGCCCGGTTTTGTGTATATGTGGCTTTATACATTATGTCTAAATCGGTTATCTTCATGTATCTGTAGCTTGCTTGTCTCTACAATAGTATTGTGCTTATGTGAGCATTTTGACTCTATACAAGTGTGGCTCTCGAACCTGTGCATACCTATTGCAATTTGGTTGCTGTTGGTGGTCGATGTTGCGAATGAGTGGGTGTGCATGTGTGCGTCACCTGCTGCCTTGCGGTACAGGCTTTTGAGCCAAAGGCTTTGGTTGAGGGCCCTAATCGCTCTCCTGTCTAGGTCTGGGCGTCCTGGCAGTATCCTAAGCCCACAAAACCATGACTATACAACATAAACGAAATACCATACTGCATCGGCCGTCGCGCACCTATCTACTGTGCATAGCAGGGTGGATAGGCGAAAATATGCTACTGCCAAACACTCACCCTCATACTGTTCCCCCAACCAGAATCCTCGAGCAGATAATGCTCACTCAAGTTTCAGTAACCCGAAGACCAACCTGAAACAGACCCGGGGACGCAAGACGGTGTTGGAACATGGAATGTGCACACGCTGCTGGATCGATGCGGCGCAACAGGACGTTCAGAAGGACGCACCACACTGATCGCAATGGAACTGCGTCGCTATGGAATCGACGTAGCAGCCTTGAGCGAGACAAGGCTTGCGGACCAAGGTAAGTTGCGGGAAGCAGGTGCTGGGTACACCTTCTACTGGATAGGTTACCCGGCAGACGGTGCTCGGGAGCATGGTGTCTGTTTCGCAGTCGCTGATCACATCAATGCTTTGATGATAGGCGAACCGCACGGCATCAGCCCTCGAATGCTGTCTATGCGCCTGCGACTCGGTCGAGGTAAGTGTGCTACATTTATCAGTGTTTATGGTCCAACTATGTGTCACACTGATGATACAAAGGACCAGTTCTATGATCAGCTGTCCGTCACAATCCGGTCGACACCAGTGAGTGACCGACTGTTTGTTCTGGGTGACTTGAACGCTCGAGTCGGGCGCGACTCGGTAGCTTGGCCGGGAGTCCTCGGACCCTACGGCATTGGTTCAGTCAATGAGAACGGTGATCGTCTGCTCCACCTGTGTGCTACTCACGAGCTGGCTATCACGAACACCCGATTCCAGCTGGATGCGAGCGACATCACGACGTGGACCCATCCACGAAGTGGTCATCACCATTTGCTTGACTACGTGATTGTGCGGCAGCGCGACATTAGTGAAGTGCGTATCACGCGAGTGATGCGCGGTGCTGAATGTAGCGCGAGTCATAGGCCGATTATGACCGAGATGTTTATTCCTGTTTGTCAGCCTGCTCAGTGCAGATCATCCGGACAACGTCAGAAACTGGATGTAAGCCTCAAGGACTCGGATTACTTTTTACCATGCGGTTGTCGTTCGTCTGAAGCATGTTCAAGTATCCATTATCTCCGAGGGTATATGGCAACACCTTCGAAAACAGATCAGGACTTCAGCTATCGAGACGGTAGGTATTCAGTACCAGAAACACCCGAAAGGTTTCGACGACAACAGTGTAACTATCTCAAACTTGATAAGAGAGATGAATGTGGCGTTTAATGTTCCCACAAAGTTTCGGAATGTTCCCTATTAACTCGTCTAGCGTTCTTGCGGAATCAAGGCCGACTGGTGGAAAAATCAAGATGAGCTGACGCAGAGCAGTGCTGACCGCCGACAACACAAAGAGTTCTACAATTCGCTAAAAACGATTTTTGGTCCATCCATGCAGTCTACTAGGACACTGATTGACGTGGACTTTGGCTTTCCGTGCACCCAGCAGAATGACATGGAAGTCTGGCGTAAGCACTTTGGTAGCTCGCTAAGCCGGCCGACTATCATTGATGAGGAGACTGTGAATAGTCTGCCACAACGATATGCTCAAGCTTTATTTGCCCTCGCCTTGGACTTGGCAGTGGCGCGGACAGCTATTGTACAATTGCGACACGGAAAAGTAACAGGGGAAGATGAATTTCAGGAGGAAATTTTGAAGAATGATGAACCGGTTTTGGAACGTGCTTTGCTCCAGTTGGCTTACCCCACCTGAAAGCATAAAGCAGTCCCTCAGTAGTTCAAGGATACCGTTATCGTACCCTTGTTTAACGGCGAGGGTAACAAGCAGTGTCCCGACAGCCATCGGCCATCAATCTGCTAAGCTGTTCCGGAAAGGTGTTAGCAAGAATCCTAGTGAACTGACTGGATGCGGTAGTATTTTAGGCCAATGTTTACGAAAAACCGAATGGATTTCCGTCAAGTCGCATTGCAATCGACACAGTGTTTGCTGCTCGGCAAATTCAAGAAGTATCGTAAATCCAACCAGCCCCTGTATGCTCTCTTCGTGGATTTCACCAAGGCTTTTGATTCCGTGAACCGTGAGGCGTTGTGGACGGTGCTTGGTAAGTTTGGATGTCCAGGTAAGTTTGTCAATTTGATTCGAATGTTGCATGTGGGTATGAAGGCGAAGGTACAGTCGTGTGGATCAATCTCTGGTACTTTGGGCATTGCCACTGACGTGAAGTAAGGTACTACTCAATCCTCGTCCCTGTTTACGTTGTATTTAACAGCAATGCTAACAGTTACTCTCCAGACCTCCACGGAAGCTGTGAAAATTGAACACCGCGCGGATGGTCACTTGTTGGACATTCGAAGTTTGGGCGGTTCAATTCGACTGCGTAATTTGACAATCAGCACGTTGTTGCCTGCAGCTGACAGTGTGCCCATCGTGCATGGCGAAGATAAACTCCAACGACTGACCACGGCTTTCGCGACCGCGGCATCCAAGTTTGGATTGAATATCAACACAGGTAAGACATTTTCTTTCTTTCAGCCTTCTCCGGGCGAAGGTGCTACTCCTGCACATGCACCGAAATTCGCATCAATGGAGTCGTTGTCGACAGCTGCGCAGACTTCAGCTACTTGGGTAGCAATTTGTCGACTGATTTCTCTGCTAACTGCAAGTTACGAGCTCGTGTGGCGAATGTTTCGAACGTTTCGAATGACGTATGTGGAAGCTCAGCCTGAAGATGAAAACCTAGCTGCTTGCCTACCGTGCAATGACACTGTCTATACTGTCGCTTGGCAGTGAAACTTAGACATCGTATTAGCGGAATGTGTATCATATTTGCAATGTCTAAGACGCATCTTGGGTATTCGGTGGTCGGACATGGTTCCGAACACTGAGGTACTGCGGCGAGCGGACATGAACGGGATGGAAGCCATGCTGATGCTGAATCAGCTTCGTTGGCTGGGTCACGTCCGTCGGATGGGCGATGACCGTATTCCGAAGCAGCTTCTGTATGGACAACTGAAATCAGGTAAGCGAAATCCTGGTGGTCAAAAGCGGAGATACCAGGATGTTGTGCAGGTAAGTCTTTCACGTTGTAAAATTGATTTTAGATGTTGGGAAGACTTAGCGTTGAACCGGACGGTCTGGAGAAATACTGTCCTGATTGGCGTCCGAAAGTTCAGTGAACAACAGTTACGGGGCCTTGAGCTGGAGCGCACGTCGCACATGGGATGCGTAGGTGCCACAGGTCGTCGTCACGTGACTAGATGACGTTGCATTGTGTGCGGCCGTGAATGCACTAGCCGTCTCAGATTGACAGGTCATCAACTCAGTCATACTACACCATCGGCGAGAAGACAACGAGTATGTTAGGCTCAAGTAGACAATGTCAGTTATATCCATTTTTCTTGCTGTTGGCATCGATCAATGATTACCGTCGTGTGGAAACTCACCCGTTCCCCTCTTCTGAAACCTGAGTGTCTTTGACTTTCTACCTTTCCTTTTCTTCAGCCTTGTTGGTGTACTGTATGTGAATGTTTTGTCCGTTTTCTTCCAGTCCAACCTTGAATTTTGTTCTTCCTTCTTACCATTTCTTTATTGCACTAACATGTACTCCTATATCGAACCACTCCTTACATTATATATTTTCAATATTTTTCATCGCATTTTAGATTTTACCATTGGAGTCTGTTTATTTTCCAACAGACAGAAGCTTCAGTTTCGTGCTAGCCATTCAATTGGCTAACCAGCATTGGCCGGCTGGACACAAAGGCCTCACTCACACACCTACTGGTCTTATTCCTTCGGGTTTACACCGGATACGTGATGTGTGAGTGGAACCACAAGTGATGCAGCGCAAGCCACTTGTGGTGATGGTTAAGCACAGGCGTCTTTTGGCTTCGGTCACTGCGAGGGGCTAGTCAGAAACGGACACCGCCAGCCACATATGCTGACCATCAGTGTTATTTTTTTACACTTAGTTGTATATATATAATTGGTTAACTGACCTGACCTATGGAAACATATACCATAATAATAAACAAACAGCATTCCTGATAGGTGTACCACGATGTTCTAACCGTGCCTACGGGTCTGGCAACGTAAACGGTTGTTGAGGAGAATCCCGTTGAGCAGGACATTCTTAAAGTGTGTGTTTAAGGCTAATCTGAAGCCGGCTTGGTGAGTAATGTAAGTTACAGAATCCCGAAACAATCGCACATTGTACGTGCATCGGTAAGCGGCCGACGGATACAGCAGTTATAGCACTTCGTTAGAATCCCGGGCCGTATTTCAGAAACGCAGTACACATCGACAGTAAAGATCTACGATTTACGTACAAGAGCTGCATGCTGACCAATCCACATAAATGTTAGAACGTTGAGCGTGACAATCTCAAAAGATATCCGGCAAGCAAGTAGGTCAGGCAAGGATGTCAACTTGGTGTTTGGCGTACCATCACTTTGGCCGTGACTTCTTCGCAGGCACTAAACAAAGCAGGTTTCTGATGTGTCTGAAAACAAGACTGGAGATCATCAAGTGAAAAATCACCTGATAAATTGGAGTAAACAATGCGGATGGTTTTAGTGCAGTGGAGTGCGATGAGAACAAAACCAGCTATCGGCAGCTTGCTTAAAGGGTTACGGGTTTACCTAGCACGAGGACAGTGAACGATGCAGTGAAGTCTGATTCCGAGTGTTGTTGTGCGAAGATGTCGAAACCACATAATACTTTTGAGAGATATCGAGGGTTTTTAAACTGCAATGAATAACACGCCGTTAGTCACGTTTAGCTGCTGGGCAAGCAAAGTGCTCTTTAGTTAAGGATACCTTTCGAACCCCTTCCTCGAAACTATGAAAATGGCAGTAGTTCATGTTTGTAGGACCATTCCTCATTACGACAGTAATTAGTAGTGCAAAACACAATTCTATGAGTGTGTCTCTTTTTCGCATGGCCGATCTCCTTTGGCCTGTGACATGAATGTACCCGGCAGGACCGAAGTCCTTATAAACACAGCCCTCCGGATTGATGCAGTGCACGGGCCTGACCGTCAGATCAAGTTAGAATGACGGGCCAGGAACAACACTCACAAATAAACAAAGCTTTTGCATCCATAACTAATAGGCGTATTCAAGACACAATAAACGCTCTACACAGGCGCCACTGATTGTGAGTCTGAGCCGCACGTGACGTTCACCGACTACAAAAGTCCCGGACCCTCCGATGAACAACAAGACAGGCACGCTAGGTTGATGGAGGCGAGCCTAGAGATCAATCGTCTCTTAACCCTGTGCTAAATCATTTTCTGACTACCACGCCACCTTTCCCAACCAGCCAGAGGTTCTGCAAATGAGGCTTGACATATGGGGGGCATAATGAACATACATAGGAGTAGACGAAGTCGATAATGAGACAACCGGTAGGGAAATTCTCTAACATAGGGAGTCGTTGTGGATAGCCTCTTTGTTCAAGTGATCTCATAACGCATGAGCAATCGGACGTAAGCAACTGTTGTCAAAGACGAGTGATCAGTGAACACCGTCCCGTCAAGTAGGCTAGGTTTTGCAACCTCACGACGAGATAAGCCGGTTTCCATTCTGACCGTAATCCTATCGATCAGCTCCTCATACTGCATCAAAGTAAAACTGTCGAAGTGGTAAAACAGATCAAACTTTAATGTACGTTTAAAAAGCACCAGTAAACTAAAAGAGCGAATGCAAAAATAGGCAAATCATTGACTGATTCTGAATAAGGAGATGGATCATTTGAAAATCAATGAAATTTACACCAGAAATACTATTAACACGAACAGGAAAGAAAAACTAGCGCACACCTTCTGAACAGGTGCGATTAGTTTGGTTGGATTAGCATCCAAACTACTGATGCAAGTACCCGCTGATCAACAAACTGAAGGTCGGACAGTTTTGTTCAGTGAAATGTTGAATGCTCCCGTCTAGGTTTGACAGGCCCACAGTAGCCAACCCACATACCGCACAGTACACCATGTGGAACCAGGAAGGTGTACTAGCTGGAAATATATCAAATCGAGAATAAAAACGCACCACTAACTCTCCTGCGTTTCGCACATTTGTGGGGGGAAGAATAGCAAACGCTGGGTAGACTACCCAGCTATCAAAAAACAAACGAATCGAAGGCCTAGTGAAAGTGAAAGAAAAGTAAACAAAAGTTAAGTTCCATAAAGATTTTCGCTTCAACATGTTACACATCAAACTTAATCGCCCTCGGTGCTATTCAGTTTTAGTTCAGGGGAACCGGGAGAAATGTTTTTGGAATGTGCGGTTAATTAAAAAATGGGTAGGATGAGCTTAATTGGGTACTAGGAAGAAATGTTATATCTCACCATACTGTGCGCCACCTGATATATATATATATATATATATATATATATATATATATATATATGCAGTCGCTCATCCACAAAAGCATGTGACATTAAAAAGCGCAACCAGATATGTTTGTGTACGAAAACAACTCACCACCGAAAACTTCACCCGAAGATAAACAGAAGCTTAAAGCGCCAACGATAGGTCTCATAAATGCGGTCAGTAGGTCGGCGGGCGGCTCATTCACTTTTACCGATAATTCGGTAAATTGGCCAGGGACCACAGGAGGAACGGCGATCTTACGATCAATTCCTAAAGGCAACCAAACATTTGTTTCGGTACCAGGAATTTCGGTTGCAAGCCTGGCGACAGAATGGCTCATCTACAAAGCAGTTAGGAGGAAAGAACATTGCAAACTTCGGATCGCAGGTACACATTATCTTGCCACGGACTGGTTCCAATATTCTCTATTATTACTTTGAATGACTCCATTGTTCCAGCCGACCAGTTGGTTGACGGTGATATACGTAAATCAAACAAGGGTGACACTGGGACGACCTCATTACTGGGGAGAGTAGAGAAAGACAACGTAGAACAGCTCGTATCAAATGTTTTCCCAAAGTTGTGACAACCAGTTACATGAGCATTTTCATAACCAAAGTCGAAGTAAGCCCCAACGGCTCGCTGCAGGTTCCTGCAGAGTTAATTCGAAAAGAAAGCGATGACTTACCATCCTGCCATTTCGAGAAAAAATCTACAGGCCTCCAGTGGCACATCCGATCCAACGACTAGCCTTAACTGATTCATTAGATCTTCTTTATCACTTGTTCCTAATGCGTTGAACTGTTCTAACAACTTAGCATCTAGATCACATGTGCTGATTTCCATTGGCTAAACAGTTGCAGAGACAACCCAGAACATCAGCTGCTCATTATTCGTGGCGCAAAAATTGGTAGTGCCGCGGTTTCAACGATTTCACCTTCAAAGATTTCGGCAATTTCGGCGATTTCAACGATTTGTTCACCGGTCTGAGATAGGAGACCCAAGCCACACAGATCCAATAAGTTGTGTTCGTTTCAATATCCAGCGGTTTTCTGTTGGCCTGAGACACAGTCATTTAAAAACCGCGTGTAGCAGCGCTCTTGGGGGTTATAGAGTGTACCAGAAACAGAGTAAAGCACTAATCTAACTACTGCTTAAGTAAGTGATAATCTAATAACACTTTTTAACAAGCCCTAGAAAAGCAGTTAACAATCGTTAACGAAAGGTCGTTCCATTGACTGTTAACCCTGTAGAAGAAGAACTGTTGCCTAAGTGAGGTCCTGGGTCGAATCTTATAGAACTTCTTGTCGTGACCCCTTCGACTATTACCAGCTACTGAGGTAAGAAATCGCTGCACGAGTCTTACGCTGAAGGAAAGGCGTGTAGACATTATCTCGCCACGAAGTCTTCGAAACTCAAGTGGGATAAAGATCAAGAATTTCAAGACGAGACTCGTAGGAGAAATGTCGCAAGCCAGTGACCATTTTAGTGGCTACTCGCTGGACACGTTCGATGGTGAGTATGTCCTTCTTCAAGCCGGTGTATACGACCTGATTAGCATACTCAAGCAGTGGTCCTATATGCTGCGTGTAATCGGTAGACCAAAAATATCTCTGTAATCTTGTGGTAAAAATCTTTTTCAAGTTGCCGAAGTTGTTATAATTTTGTTGCGTGTTGCAGTTCCTGAAATCGTGGAAGTCTGTTACTAAAAAATCTTTTTGTTTTAATCTTAAAAGCGTGAGCAGGGATGTGCGGTAGTTTAATGGCAAATAGAGATTGATTGGAAATAAACAAAAATCGCATTACGCAATACCAGGAAAGTAATTGCGGAATATAATATCAAAATATCATATAGACTTAAAACATGTCTTTTCATTATAAAATTGAATGTAAGTATCATGGAGAAGAACTATTATAGCTATTACGATCATGACGAGCGGTTGATGATGTAAGAAGCGACTATCGCGCTTTTCAAACGCGCAACGTAAATGACGTCATACAACCTTTGGAGACTATAGGACTATTCGGCAAATCTATTGGAGTGACCGTCGTTATTTTCATTAATTATATCGGGGAATGCACAATCTCATTCCATGAATCATGACGATAACACTGAAGTACTGGTGACTGCAGGCCACCATGCTAACGATGCGGACATCGCTTGAAGCCACTATCTGGCATAAAAATTGTACCACAGTTCATTGTAAACTCTCTTGGCCAACACCGGTGAATGGCAAACCAGCACACAATGGCCGACACTCCGAGTGTGTTGTGCTCAAAATGACCAAGGCGAGCCTACTAAAATTAATTCTACCATCATGAGGAATGAATAACTGGCTGATGACCACGCTCATTGATGGTATTAAAGGAATTTATAAAAATTCTTATTAAAACAATTACCAATTTGTCACAACCTTATATTCACACTCGTTACAACTTAATGTGCTATTTTGTGTTACGATTATGTTTTAATACGCAGTGCTCTCATCAAAACGCTTAGTTTAAGTCATTATTCGTTATGGGTTTCGCCTACGTATGTGCAGTGCGCTGTGTGGTGCTATTTTAGCGAGGTCTGTGGTCAGTCACAAATTATGTTAGAAACTTCCTAAATATCCTTTCATTTAGTATCCTCTCTTCTCAATTCAAGCTTCAATTAATTATTCGTTTAAATACCAATTATACACTGTAATTTTCGTACATTGCTTTCTAATGTGTATATACCACGTATTATGTTCAGCGTAAGGTGGAAATGTTGACACAGCTTCAATTATATTTTCTCGGCACATTCGGTTATGACGCCATCAGGTAAAATATGAATCTGCTTCGACATTTCTCGAAACAACTGTAGATTTCTCTATAATCAGATTGTCCCACAATGACATTGCGAAATGTGATCTTCCCTCTATTAGCACGATATTCCACACCATACGTATTAAAAACTTGTTTTTCCAGGAAGTAATGATGAAAGAAACCATTGCAATGGTCAGGAGAACATACGGTGGACCTGGAAGTGTGGAGGAGAAGCTTACGTTGTTTACTCGTTGTACAAAATATATTTCCCTGTTCTGTAAATTATCCTTTTTTTGTTCGTTGGGTGCAGTGCTGACGCGCGGTCATTCTCCCTCAGCGACGCGGTTTGCGAGGAACTAAGAAGGGTTTTCCCCCCGGGGTTCGCGTTGCTTATAATACATAGGGAAGATGGAAACCATTGAATTTGTTGTAAACTGTCGCTTTAGCGAATGCTGGAATCGTACGATGCAGTTAATAACCGGCTGGCAAATTTTTGCCGTGGCCGACTGCGAGTCTGGAAGCCAGACTCAGACTGTTACGACAACTCCGAGCCTGATTCAGATACCTTCGGACTATCCGGCCTGATGGTGCAGGCCCGACTCCGTATCCGATCGAGTGCAGACACGGAAGTACGGGATCCGTCTCGGGATTCCGTTTTGTTTAGCTGGCAAATTGTTCCGTGCTTGAAACACCATACTAACTGTTCCTCCATTTTGGTACTTGCTCGGTCACCACAAGTCAAGTAAGAGTTTTCATGATTAACACTCATAAAATCCGAAGGTACTGAGAAAACGAAACAGTAAATATCGACGTTAAATGATGTGTATTTTATCATATGTCTGTGGAAAAATCACCAGCCATTCTTAAAACATCTTCAAATTAACCTAAGGAATTACAAAAAATTTAGTCCTAATTTGGCTGGTATTTTTTAATGGTAATGAAGCCCAAAATTAACACCTAAAAATTACCTTACCCTATGGGTAATTCACCCCATAAATTACCCATTTTCTCTACTTCGATTTTTTTGTGAAAAAAATTTTCACGGAAACACGAACGAACTATTTTCTCAATCGGTGACGCACTGTCTCGGTGTTGCAATATCCTTTGTATGTGATTTCGGCAGAATAACAGGCAAACGGATTCCCAATATCCTTGAAATAAACGGATTTTTTGGGTTATCTTCGAATTTGACACTCCTTAAATAAACCCAGATACAGCAAAAGTTATTAAAGCACAATGGTAGAAACCACACGTACCTCCAATATTTACAATCACTCACCGTTCGACACACTAGACCCAACACTACCTTAATTGTACGAAATTAAATTCACATTTCCTAAGTTAATGTTTATTCGAAATCAATAACTCTTTCTATTAATCCACGGATACAACGAAAAAGGAATGAGGCAAACGGATAAAAAACCACACGTTGCTTCCAACATGTGTCCTATGAGCGTTCTAACTGAACATTTTTAGGTCACTCATAGGACGGTCAGAAAAAATTTCCGCGTAGCACGGCTTATACCACATTTTCCATTTTACCTGGCACTGAATAGTTTTGTGCTTAACTAGTAAAAAAAAAGAATTAATTATGTTAGTAAAAAAATATATAATTGTGCTGTTTTACGGATTAGTTTGCGTTTTGTATCAATGTTTCACTTTTGGCGCATACACTTTGACTAACAGTCTTAGCCCTTTTCCCTTCACGTACACCATCTTCCGCACTTATCACCACTTAAGACGGAGAGGCCGACAAGACACACCAAGCCAGCATACCCTAAATTAACTATAACCTGTAATATGATTGGACACACGCCCCCGCAAGCTCATTTCTCCACTGTGATAAGTCTTCTCGTTCCTGACCATGTTGCCGGTGTGTTCACATCTTATTTTCTTGGATATAACTATCCGCATTTATTCTACCAAACATTTAAATTTCACTAACTTTAATTAACTTTCTTCCACTACCAATCACACCAAAATCACCCACCCGCCCCCATGCCCGCGTGCTTTTCCCTTGAAAGTGTCCTAATGAAGTTTAATCCCGGAATTAAAAGGGTTAATACAAAGGTTGAAGGAGTGGGCATCTATCTAAACAGGGTTGAATGGGTTGTGTGTTGGACAGTGCGAGAGTTTAATCATTCGTAAACCTTAAACCGAAAATTAGAGCCAATGGAAACCCAGCCATTACTAGTAGCAATCAGTTATTGTGTCCCTTCTACACATCCACATTGTCACATTAATCCAATCCAAACTAATTAAAATCCGCCCAATCAACCCCTGTTGCACACGACGTGGCAAAAATCCAGTAGAATCGTATATATATACACGTACGGAAAACAACTAGATTACGCAGCGATAAAACAATTTGCCGCTATAATTTGAATTATGTCCGCCCAAAAACCTAACAACACAGTCGTTAATACGCGGGAGAAGTGGCGGCAGCGAAAATGGATGAACAAGAACTCGCTTACCACCAACCAATTCAACAACTTTGAGTGGAGCATAGGGACCATTAACAAAATTCAGACCATCATTTAAACTACCACACATCCAAGGAGACACCATTTACTATGTGATAGAAAAGTGTGAACAAACCTTTGGGAAATTCTGTTTACAACCTGAGTTTAGCTTTTTAGGTTGAATCATAGTCTAATTACACCAACGCCCAAGATATGGTCAAGTTTTAGGGTCAATTTCCCTCATAAATTAACCGGGGTAATCATAGGATAATTTGTGCTGGCTGGGATGGTACATGCCACTCCACCTTCATTCAGCACATGATGTAGCCGTTGGTTTTTACGCGTCTTGCATGTCCTTGTGGATGCCTTATCCCCTGTTTCACATACGACCGTAATCATCTCGTTCATCACATCTTATAGCTGCAAGAAAACTATGTACGCTTATGTGGATGAACCCACTTTCTTCAATTATATCAACAAGAGTATCGCTCCAGTTAGTTGATTTGCGCTTCTTCGCTTGTGTGTAACCCGCACAACTGTCAGCGGGCCCGTCTAACTCGACGTCCGTTGTGGGTTTGTGTGCGGGACTTGGTTTTTATTATCATTGGGGGAGTGCGAACAATGGCTGAATTGGAGGGAACTGATGAAATAAAGACTTCGGAACGTGCACCTGCCAGGTGACTGAGGTTGAAGCGGCTTGCCAGAAAATGGATGCCGGTTTATGTCCGCCACTTATATGCATTCAGGGTGAAAAATCAGCTGATCGGCGTCACAGCGATAACTGTCCATCCGTACCGGATCACCGCAGTGTCCACATGGCAATCCTGTTTCCGGATTCTTCACCCATCTGGGTTGCATACTGCTGTGCAAACAAGCCATTGGGGAAGTCGTACAAACGGAAGCCAGTCATAGCCACGCTCCACTATTTTTAATCCGCGAATGCCAATGCTTAAAACACGTCACACAAGTACCAGGCCGCGCGCTTGGCTGCAGCATCGCGTTTCTTAAGTACATTATTGCGGACTTTATAGCGACGATCGGAATTTTGCAGCAAAGAGGGCCGGAGCTGCGGTCCCACCAAACTCGATCGAAACAGAGACAGATTTACTCCGCCAGCCAACCGCTCATGAATGGAGACACGCGCCTTTGTTAAAATGGAAATGTGAACAACAAAACGCCTTACCGTAGATGTTAGAGTGTTTCCGAAACACTGACAGAATGTGAATGCAAGGAAGCCACATCGAACGGTAAAAAGTACACTCACATGTGCCCTGCACGCTATCCACGACGAAAGCGTCGCCATCATGTTGCACACGAAGCTGCAATGTTCAAGGTGATTACTGATGAATCCCTTACCTCGCACTCAGATACTGTTTCGAAATGAAGTCGTGGAATTCGCCCGTTCAGATGTTTTCGGACAAGATGGCTTGCAAACGTGGTCATTCTGTGAAGAATGTTTTTGACGTACCAGTCTACATCGACAACTTCACGACGGTCGCATCCGTACGTCGTTTGTATTTCGTACTCCCGCATCAGCCACTCGCTGTGGATCCATATTTTTGAATGGCAACAGCTAGGAATCCTCATTCTCCAGCCTATTATTCGTGCGACTGCCGAAGTGGACAACATCGCTTTGCGCATGAATGGCCCACTTGGCTTGATGTACAGCCAATGACACAACAAATAATTCAGAAACTTCTTATCGGTTCTGCGGATGATATGTAAGTCACGTTTGAACCTACGGTATACGGTGTAAAGGTGCAACTTACTGTTCTTCATTGTCTACCGTAGCCATTCGGTGGAAGAGATAACGACTGCGGAAAGAGTTCGTCTGTTAACGAACATGACAAACAAATGTTACCCACTTACATGCTTACGTACGGCATCGCGTACATGAAAGTAACACAACATTATGTCGCAGCCGAACACCACATGGGCTGCTCTCATTTGCGCAGCCATTTTATCCATGACAAACGTCTTTACCACAATGTGCTCACCCATCATTTCTCGAAACATTTCGAACAGCTTACGTAGTGAAGCATACTTCTCACTACGAACGTACCCGTACATCACGGGTCGGCCGTGTCCCATACCATCTGTTACGAGGAACTGATATAACTTCCAGCTTCGAAAGTATGACAAGGTGTTCAATGACATACTTGTGCCTGTTTGTCCCGTGGGTAGCATCCACATTCACAACATGCGGGAAGCGTCGGAATAGTTCAATTTGCGTTCGCTGGGCAAAGCAGATATGCGTATATCTGTTGCCTTCATCCCGCATGGTGCGCACCACACCTATCGCACTAATCACCGACAGAACTTGCTCAAGGTTCTCTGATGTTCCGTTACCGTTGTTACATAACAAACTCACTTGACAATGCAGGCTTTAACTTGCGGCGGATGTTTCCAACGTCAGCGGTTGTGATAAACTTCCCGTAAACATCCGCTACATACTGCTTAATATCAGCAGTTGGTGTATTGTATTGAAACAGACTCCTGCATTCGTTCAATTCACTGACAGTGAGTCCACGATTTGTAGGATGGGACTCATATAGCAGACGATTGAGAGGGTGGTTGTGCTCTAGCTCGAAAGAGCACACAACCAGACAGGCATTTCGTCGGACCACATGAAATCGTGATCTGCAACATGTGTCGCGAGAACTGATTTGTTGAAACTAACAACAGTTAACCCACTAGACACGTCGCACACCCCTGCATACACTCCTACGCCTTTTATACTTCGTACAACGATAATAAATCTGCACGGTTTTCAGGGAACCATGCAACCTTACCTTATCGTACTTCAGAACCGTTTTCGACCTACGGCTCGTCCCACGAACGTAAATAACGCCCACCTCCTCCATGTACCTCTGAAGGCACTCCTGGAACTGTGAGAAGGTGCGAAATTCACGGTTCTCAAACATCGCCTTGAAAGTCGCAATATAATCATTTCCTACAAATAAAAATTGAAGAAAGAAAAGAAAATTATAAATGAATGAAAAATGATAAATAAGTGCAAAATTACTTCAACATCCTTGTGTTAACATTCTCACACGCAACCAACCACAACAGCAGCCATACCGAATTTCGAAAACGATATACCATAAGGTCGTTTTCAATTAACGGTCAGTTAAAACAAACACATGAGTTCATGACGCAGATTTCGGTGATTTCAATTTCTGCACCAGGTACCAAGCTCATTCAGCGGTTTTTTCGGAAAAATAATTTTCCTAACCACGACAACTGAAGAAATCAAGGTCTACGACTAGCATTTGAGGCTTTATATTGACCCAGCAGAGCGATTGAAAACCGTTTGTCTATGCAGGGAAAGCGATTTTTATCATCCGAAAAGTCCCAATTCATTTTTTTGCGATATCTGTTACACTTTGTGCACCATGTATCACGAATAGGTTTCCGGAGTCTCCTCCGAGCGACATATGCGCACACTTGCTGTCGTTTAGAGGGAGACTCCAGTCATCTGACCAGCACTTAATACGGTCAAGGTCAATCTGTAATGCACTGGGATCACAAGCATTCCAGATTTTTAAATCATCAGCATAAAGGAGGGCGTTGCTAGAAATAAGGTCAGGAAGATCGTTGATGTATATTAGAAACAATAACGGACCGAGTACGGATCCTTGAGGAACTCCAGCGGAGATCGGAGAGGAGAAGAAAGGTCCGATCTGGGTTTTACTCTGAAAGTGCTGTTACCAGCGGGGACTTTTTCATTAGATGCCATAACTTCTAGTTTATGTACAAGAGGACCGTGTGGGACACGGTCAAAAGGCTTTGGCGAAGTCGAAGAAGATAGCATCCGAGATATGGCCATTGTTTGGCGTCTGTCAGGCTATCCATGAAGATTAACATATTGGCCATGCATGGCCGGTCAGAAAGAAAGCCATTCTGGGTGGATGAGGAAAGTGGCAATTATCCGTTTCGAGGGATTCGGCTTGAAGGTCGTTCAAAAGGGAAAACGGTCATTTTGGCGCGAATCCTCGTTTTTAAATATTTTTGGAAATTTTAAAATCGGAATTTCAGGCAAAGTACCTACAGTGCATCAATTATAAATAACAGCGTTAATGGAAAAATTGAAATACATCGATTAAGTGCCAAAAGTACTGGTTTGGTGATGAAAATTTCCCACCATTTTCGCGAAAATAACCCGTTATTGGCGTTAGCTCACTTTTCAAGTCTTATAAATGCGCTCATTGCAATTTTCCAGATGAAATACGTCATTCTATAGCCTGAGAGTGCTTCATTTGCGGCGTTTCGAAGATATGGTCGAAATGGAAATATACGACCATACAATGTTGGCATTGCATTTCAACAAGAACACTAACACATTTGATAGTGAAACATGTATGACAACGTTTCCAGCTTCCTTGTCTATACGATATTTGTACTATTCTCCTTGTTTGCAAGATTTCAGGTAGATACTGGTCGACGAAATGTTGCCCTTGGAAATGGTTGGAAATGACGCTATCATATGGTTGTTTTCATCTTCGGTGTATATGGAGCGGCGTAAGAAAAGGGTATCATGTCCCACTCTATCACTGGGAATCTTCAGAAGTAAATTCTATTCCACTCTACTGCATTGTTTCCAACTAGATTGAGGTCGCGTCGTTCATACGAAACAGTATTGTAGAATCGAGCGAATCAAAGCCGGCCGGTTATGAATAACGCAATGAGTAAACAAGGAGTATATTGTCGACCCGCGAGGTCAACGTGAGAGCGAACGAAGAACAAGACGAAGCGGTAGAAGAGCGGAGCGACAAGCGAGCACGCAGCGGGGTCGTACGTTCGAGTGCGCGGGGTACTTGTCGGTATCCATACTCGTTCAAACAAATGTTTAAGCACATACAAAAGTTGGAAACCAAAAGAGTACAAATAGCAATCGTAACTTAAAAAGTAGTAATAAACAAAGTGGGGTCGCTACAGAGCTCCCCTAGAAGGCAACCAGTGTTGACTTTGACAATGTAGGAGTGTTTCAGTTAGCCGGAACCGTTGACACGAGCATGAATGGTCCAATTTACTCCTGCCACACAGCTCGCGTCTACGGCCGGTCGAAGGAAGGAAAACAATTGGAAGTGGATGGGGAGCACGGTTTGGGGGATTTATCATCATAGGCAGACGGGAATTGAGGACAAGCGGGTTGTAATCGACCTTGTAGGATCATAGCCGTGTTCGCGTCCATCGTAGGCGGTCCTTGCAGAATTTTGAATTTTCTAGGTTTCTCTCGTGGTGCGCGGCCTCAGCGTCCGAGGCAGATGATGAAGAGTTTACTTTCAGTATCTAGAATATAGTGTTCATTAATGTAAAACGATAACCTCACCGGGTTTCTGCCTCCATTGTGTCCAAAAGAGTGAGGTTTTTCTTCTTTTTTTTCGTTTTAGAAGTAAAAACGTCTTGTTGACAGAGTTCGTTGCAGGTAAAGCCATCTAAAATTAACTCGGTAAGAAAGTGCAACAAAAACTAGATGCGGCGGACGTCCACGTAGTCAGCAAATCGCACTGGCCTCCGTAACTCTCGACCACGTCTGTTCTGGAGACTTGGCTCCGTCGAGGTAGGCGGAGTCGTAACCGAAACCGGATCTGTACAAGTGTTTGCAATGTTCTAGCTGGTCGCGAATCAATTTCCACATCAGGTACTTCTATAAACGCTGGCTTCAGTCTATCGATAGAGATAACCTCGCGTTTACCCTTGCGCTCCAACACGAAAGTCTTATCATATCGCGTGATTACGCGGAATGGACCTGTATACGGCGGGTGTAAAGGTCGTCGAGGAGTAACCGCACGCACCAAAACGTGAGAACAAGTTGACAGACTAGGATCTACGTACGTTGGCGTCATCTGTTCTCTTGGTGGGGTTGGTCGGAGTCGTCTCATGTGTTGGGCCAACCGCTCACCGTAATCCGCGAAGTTGATGGGTCCCGTTGCGCGTGGGACAACCATCTCGCCGGGTAAACGTAAGGAGCACCGTAGACCAACTGGGCAGGGGTGGTATGCAGGTCGGCCTTCAGCGTGTTTCGGATACCTAACAAGACTAATGGCAGAACCTCGTGCCACGAAGGGTTGTTGCTAGCGGATAGAGAACTTTTCAATTGTCGATGGAAACGTTCAACTAACCCGTTGGCTGCCGGGTGGTAAGCTGTTGTGCGAATTCGACTACAACCTAGTGTGTTGAGAAGTGACGTGAAGGCTAAGTCAAAATGTGACCCGCGATCGGTGGTCACTACCAGCGGGGCAACCCAACGTTCCAGGAATGCCCGTGCGACGGTTTCCGACGAGCAATTCGGAATTGGTATAGCTTCTGGCCAACGTGTAAATCTGTCTACACACGTCAAGATATACGTACACCCATTCGAGGGTGGCAAAGGTCCGACCAGGTCAACATGTACATGGTAGAAACGCTCATCGGGAGCTGCAAAACTCCCCACTGGGGCACGCGTGTGACGATGAATTTTAGACCGTTGGCAGTGTATGCACGCTTTGGCCCATGTGCGGACGTCGCGATTGACGTTGCGCCAGACAAAGCGCTCGGTGACCATTTTGACTGTTGAACGTATGCCTGGGTGAGACATGTGCAACGTGTCAAAAATTCGGCGGCGAAAAGCCAGTGGAATAACCGGACGAGGGATGCTTTGTGAAGTGTCACAAATAATCATCCTTTCTGATGAGTTCATGGGAACGCTCTCTAGCTTAAGGGAACTGGACCGACGAAGTTGTTCTATTTCCGGATCGTTGTTCTGTGCAGCTGCGATCGCTGTCAGATCGACTGAGCTGTCTGCCGTGCTCATTGTAGCATTGATGCGCGAGAGAGCATCGGCGACTGGGTTCGCAATACCTGAAATGTGACGGATATCGGTCGTGAACTGAGCGATATAATCCAAATGTGGAGTCTCTCTGAGGGAGTACCTGTTCGGTTTTGTCTAGGCGTAAGGCATACGTTATGCGCTTATGGTTTGCGAAGATGATGAAATCCGTGCCTTCAAGGACAAGTTGAAAATCAACGGATGTTGAGATATACCGCCAATAATTCGCTTCCGAAAGCACTATACCGCGACTCAGTTGGTTGTAGACGTTTGGAGAAAAGGGTTAGTGGGCACCAGTCGTTATCGAGTTGTCGTTGCAGGACAACTCCTACAGCCACGTCTCATGCATCCACAGTTAGTGCTGAGGGAGCGGACGGATGCTGATGTGGGCAGCGATGCTATATTGGCCACAGCTGTTTTTAACTCAATGAAGGCCTTTCTTGCGGCTGTTGTAATTAAAAATGAGCGAACCTTACCTCTGAGCAGGTCGGTGAGTGGTTGCATTAAATGGGCACAATTAGGAATGAAACGGCGATAAAAGTTTACTAAGCCATCGAAACGGCGAAGCTGTTTGAACGACTCTGGGTTCCAGATGGTCCACTATCGCCTGCACTTTGTCGGGGAGAGGTTCGATCCCGCTTGTGGATATACTGCGCCCTGGGAATGTTACTCGGAACATCCCAAACGAACACTCAGCCAGGTGTATGGTCACCCCATGATGCGACGAACTAGCAAATAATGGAAGCAAGTGCGCATAATGTTCTTCCTGCGATGAGCTAGCGACTAAGATATCATCCAAGTACGGATAAACACCATCCAGTCCACGACACACGTCGTGAATAAAACGTTGGAAAGTCTGAGCAGCATTGCTCAGACCAAACGGCATGCGTAAAAATTCGAAAAGTCCGAACGGTGTTATGACAGCTGTCTTGGAGATGTCTTCGGGGGCTACAGGAATCTGGTTATAAGCTCGCACTAGGTCAATTTTTGTGAATATTCGCATTCCTGATAGGTTTGCCGTCAAGTCCTGAATGTGAGGAATTTGGATACCTATCGGGAGTGGTTGTGTTGTTTAATGCTCGGTAGTCGCCACATGGGCGCCAGTCGTTATCAGTTTTTCAGGTACCATGTGCAACGGCGAAGCCCATGGACTATTAGACGGACGGATGATGATCACCATGTACCACAGACGCTCAAAATACAAATTTCTCATCACTTCCCGCATATGGTCGTTCTCCAATGTCGTTCATGGCAAAAGGCATTCGGAAGGAGCAGCTACTAAGTGTGAATGCATACTGCATTCTCAGACGTTGTTCATAGCTGTAGTTAGTCAGGCTGAAGCAGCTACTAGTGTGAACGCATACTGCATTCTCAGACGTTCTTCATGGGCTAGGTCAGCGAGACTGTGCTAGCGGTTTCATTCTCTGGATAGATCAGAATCAGCAATGTTTGATAATGAATCCAAGTATATTTTACTATATACAACTCTTCTCTCTGATATATGGTGGGGAAAGTTCGACGATTAGGTTAGCGGATCCTCTTCTTGGGTGTGACCTAGAAGTGGTATTTGGCGATCAGCCGGGTTCTTATATTGGAAATAGGCTAAAAAGGTAATGTATATATATGTATTTATTTACTGCAACTGGCTTACTTGGAGCATGTCTGTGACACTTTCTGTTATGTCAAATCAATCGACTTGGAAAATTCTGAGGTGGGGTTCTAAAAGCTGGAAATAAGCAGGCGAAAAACTGAAATACCTACCGTTAGCTACCGGCAATGGAACTTAACGGTGGTGTCAGTCCGTGTGTGATAAAGTGAATGACAGCCGTCCCACGCAATTACGTGTATTATGTTTGCGCCACAAAATATCTTGTAGGTGCTAGTTGAATAGCTCTCAATTAAATCCGTAAATCGTTCTAAAGTGCTTCTTGGCGACCGACCACAAGTTTTCGATGTTTTGTGTGTGGATGACTGAATTTTCGGGATCCACAAAGTTAACCGAATGGTTGATAGTCCAATGCTCATAATGAGCTATGGTATCCAGTGCTCGGTAAGCCCGCCACTCGTCAGTTACAATGATGGTATTAGGCTGTTATCGAGTGTGATAAATGTATGATTAGACTCACTCGCACATGACGTCGAATAATGGGAATCAGCGTGGCGGAATCCCGTTTGTTTCCAGGGCAAACTACCATAAACGCATTCGTGGTATCCCTTTCGATTCCACCCAACACCCACGCCTTAGAAAAATGGCTTCCCCTGTGATACTTCCGTTTCATGAAGAGAGATTCGTCGATTTCTACAACCGAAAGAGTGCCGTCCTTTTTTCTGAGTCCGCCGATTCTTTGGTGGAAGGACCGTTGTTCCTACTAAGTGAAACGTGAAATGTTTTGGCTTACTATTGTCAAAATGTGGCGTAATCGGCGATGGAAATTGGGCATGCAGTATGCGTTCACACAAGTGGCTGCTCCAACCTGACTCACTACAGATGTGAGCAACATCTCAGAATGCACTATGTATTCGTATTAATAGCTGCTCCACCAGATTGACTCAGGCTATGAACAGTAACTGAGAATGCAGTGTGCGTTCCCATTAGTAGGGGCTCCAATTTGACTCATCATAGCCAGGCATGACGTCTGAGAATGCAGTATGCTGATTCAGCCTGACTAACTACAGCTATGAACAACGCCTGAGAATGCAGTATGCATTCACACTAGTAGCTGCTTCAGCCTGACTAACTACAGCTATGAACAACGTCTGAGAATGCAGTATGCATTCACACTAGTAGCTGCTCCTTCCGAATGACGTTTGCCATGAACAACATGGAGAACGAACACATGCGGGAAGTGATGAGAAACTTGTATTTGAAGCGTCTGTGGTACATGGTGATCATCAGTTTTCGAGTCCGTTGATTGTCATATTGATCGGGGTATTTTGTGCACCGCGAAAGATACCTGGCGTTTCTAACCATCAAGTCGCGACTGGCTGAGAGGTATACCTCCCAATGATCGGCAGGCAGCTTGAGTTCATCTGTTTCCGTATACTGTTTCGTATGAACGACACGCGACCTCAATCTAGTTGGAAACAATGCAGTAGAGTGAATAGAATTTACTTCTGAAGATTCCCAGTGATAGAGTGGGACATGATACCCTTTTCTTACGACGCTCCATATACACCGAAGATGAAAAACCATATGATAACGTCATTTCCAACCATTTCCAAGGGCAACGTTTCGTCGACCAGTATCTACCTGAAATCTTGCAAACAAGGAGGAATAGTACAAATATCGTATAGACAAGGAAGCTGGAAACGTTGTCATACATGTTTCACTATCAAATGTGTTATTGTTCTTGTTGAAATGCAATGCCAACATTGTATGGTCGTATATTTCCATTTCAACCATATCTTCAAAACGCAGCGGAATGAAGTACTCTCATTCTATAGAATGACGTATTTCATCTGGAAAACTGCAATGAGCGCATTTATAAGACTTCAAAAGTGAGCCTAACGTCAATAACGGGTTATTTTCGCGAAAATGATGGAAAACATTTTCATCCCCCAAACCAGTACTTTTGGCACTTAATCGATGTATTTCCATTTTTCCATTAACGCTGTATATATATAATCGATGCACTCAACTAGATACGCAGCGATAAAACAATTTGCCGTTATAATTTAAATTATCTCCGCCCAAAAACCTAACAACACAGTCGTTAATACACGGGAGAGGTGGCGGCAGCGAAAACGGATGAACAAGAACTCGCTTACCACCAACCAATTGAACAACTTTTGAAGTGGCGCCAGTAGGCCATTACAAATTCAGACCACCATTTAAACTAACCACGCATCAAGAAGCACACTGTAATGATGAAAGAAAATGTGACAAACTCTTTGGAAATTCTGTTTACAACCTGAATTTGCTGATTTGGTTGAATCTAATAGTCTTAATACACCACGCCAAGATTATGGGTAATTTTTAGGGTAATTTCCCCCATAAATTACCGTATCATAGGGTAATTTGTGCTGGCTGGGATGGTACATGCCACTCCACCTTCATTCAGCACATGATGTAGCCGTTGGTTTTCACGCGTTCTGCGTGTCCTTCCGGATGACTGATGCCCTGTGTCACATACGATCGTAGTCATCTTGTTCATCACATCTGATATCTGCAAGAAAACTGTGTACGCATATGTGAATGAACTCACTTTCTTCAATTATATCAACAGGATAGTCGCTCCAGGTTATGTTGATTCGCGCTTTCTTCGGCTTGTGTGTAACCAGTACACTGTCAGCGGGCCCGTCTAAGTCGACATCCGTTGTGGGTGGTGTGCGGGACTTGGTTTTCATAATCACTGGGGAAGTGCGAACAATGGCTGAAGTGGAGGGAACTGACAAAATTAAGAATTCGAAACGTGCACCTACCAGGTGACTGAGGTTGAAGCTGCTTGCCACAGAATGGACACTCGTTTATGTCCGCCATTTGAATGCATTCAGGTGAAAAATCAGCTGATCGGCGTCACAGCGATAGCTGTCCATCCGTACCGGATCACCGCAGTATCCACATGGCAATCCTGTTTCCGGCTTCTTCACCCATGGACACTCACTTATGTCCGCCATTTGAATGCATTCAGGGTGAAAAATCAGCTGATCGGCGTCGCAGCGATAAGCTGTCCATCCGTACCGGATCACCGCAGTATCCACATGGCAATCCTGTTTCCGGCTTCTTCACCCATCTGGGTTGCATACTGCTTGTAGACGAGCCAGTGGGGAAGTCGTACAAAGGTAAGCCAGTCGTAGCACGTTCCACTATTTTACTGGCAAATGCAATGATGCTGTTAAAACACGTCACCGCCGTGCGGCTGCTGCAGGCATGCAGTTTTTCAAGTACATTATGCAGGGCTTTATAGTGACGGTCGAAGTTGGCTGCAGCAAGAGGCCGAAGCTGCGGGCCCACCAACCGTCGAATTGGCAGATTGTACTCCGCCAGCCACCGCTCATGAATGGGGACTCGACCTTTGTAAACGGAAATGAAAACTACAAAACGCCTTACCGTAGGGGTAGAAGTGTTTCCGAAACGCTGACAGAATGTGAATGCAAGGAAGCCACATCGAACGGTAAAAAGTACACTCACATGTGCCCTGCACGCTATCCACGACGAAAGAGTCGCCACCATGTTGAACACTGAGCTGCAATGTGCAAGATGATTACCGATGAATCCCTTACCTCGCACTCAGATACTTTTTCGAAGTGGAGTCGTGAAGTCCATCCGT
>LOND01000155.1:90757-107472 GCA_014220965.1 Paragonimus kellicotti | reverse complement strand
GAAGTGATGAGGAGCTTGTATTTGAAGCGTCCTTGGTACAGGGTAATCATCATTTTTGAGTCCGTTGATTGTCATATTGATCGCGACAGATACCTGGCGTTCTAACCATCAAGTCGCGACTGGCTGAGAGGTATACCTCCCAATGATCGGCAGGCAGCTTGAGTTCATCTGTTTCCGTATACTGTTTCGTATGAACGACACGCGACCTCAATCTAGTTGGAAACAATGCAGTAGAGTGAATAGAATTTACTTCTGAAGATTCCCAGTGATAGAGTGGGACATGATGCCTTTTTCTTACGACGCTCCATATACACCGAAGATGAAAACAACAACCATATGATAACGTCATTTCCAACCATTTCCAAGGGCAACGTTTCGTCGACCAGTATCTACCTGAAATCTTGCAAACAAGGAGGAATAGTACAAATATCGTATAGACAAGGAAGCTGGAAACGTTGTCATACATGTTTCACTATCAAATGTGTTAGTGTTCTTGTTGAAATGCAATGCCAACATTGTATGGTCGTATATTTTCAACCATATCTTCAAAACGCAGCGGAATGAAGTACTCTCATTCTATAGAATGACGTATTTCATCTGGAAAACTGCAATGAGCGCATTTATAAGACTTGAAAAGTGAGCTAACGTCAATAACGGGTTATTTTCGCGAAAATGATGGAAAAAGTTTTCATCACCAAACCAGTACTTTTGGCACTTAATCGATGTATTCCAATTTTTCCATTAACGCTGTTTATTTATAATTGATGTACTGTAGGTACTTTGCCTGAAATTCCGATTTTAAAATTTCCAAAAATATTTAAAAACGAGGATTCGCGCCAAAATGACCGTTTTCCCTTTTGAACGACCTTCAAGCCGAATCCCTCGAAACGGATAATTGCCAAAGACAATTGGAGAAACGCTCGAGGATTATACTTTTCAACAGACGCTCCATTACCTTGCACGGGATGCTGGTGAGGCTGATCGGCCGGTAACTAGCAGGGGAGTGACGATCGCCTGCCTTAAATATAGGTGTGACAATGGCCTCTTTCCATGCCTCCGGAAGAGTGCTGGTCCGAAGTGTCTGTTTAAACAGACCATGGAGGGGCATCGCCAAACCAAGGGCCGCTTCTTTGAGGATCCGAGGATGGATCCCGTCTGGTCCCATTGCACTATAAGGATTGATCTTAAGCAAGAGATCCTGAACGTCGAGCATAGAGAATTCAGCTGTTAGGAGTGGGCATTGGAAATTTCTCCGCGGGAGAATCGGATGCCAGTTTGGCGGGACCACATTGTAAACTGCTGAATAATATTCTCTGAACACTTCAGTAACCACTTGAGGTTTGGGGGAGGTCCTTAGCCGAGAAGTCGCAGAGAAAGCGCTGTTGGCTTAGTTTTTATCTGGTGGTGCATGTAATTGAAGAGAAAATTCTTATTCTTGCGGGCTACTAGTAGGATCTTTGACTGTATCCTGTTGGCGATGTTGACGGATTTCTCGCTTGCACCTGTTTCGTACAGAGTGGAAGGCTTCCAGATCCTCCGACTTGCCCGTATTGCTTCGTCAGTTTTGAGGAGTGGGAATCGCATTACTTCGAGGATTTTGCGGTTGTTCGCAGAGTAAAAAACCTTCTCGTTGGTTACCGAAGCACTTCTGGGTAATACATGACGGAGACTGCAGTCGGGAACTGACCAGGGTTCGCTGGTTTCTCGCTCGGCAGAAAGCGTAGAACTTGTGAGGGTCTCACGCCTCAAGCTGTTTCGGTTTGGGTCAGTGTTTCCCTGTAGTTTCCCATCTTTTCGCGAATTCAGATTCTGAGCAGACGTCGGGTGGCAACTCGTCCTGCCTAGTCGCGTGAATCGCCGAAACGCTCGATGTGTGTTACACGGGAGCGTTCTGAATGTGGCCATCAGCATTCCAGTACCGTAGTCGGGAATCACCGTGTCATTGTGTGATAGGTTAGTGTGGACATAAGTCCGCATCTACCTCCGATGGTGTCTGAAGAAAAGCGTAACGGAAAAAATAGCGAAAACAAGAGAAGTGGGTTTTACCAGTGATTGGAAGAAACTATCGTGAGTGAGTATAACGTCGAGGGGTGATTACTACGATTGAAGCGGGCTTGATTTAGCGATTCAGCGATTGATACACGGGTTCGAGGCAGGGCCCAAAGTACCCGGATCCAGTCGGTTTTTCTTGCTCAGTGTCAAGCGGGCTTCTGTTGATCTGAAATGCAATCATTGAAAACAGGGTGTAGCACCGCTCTTGGGGATTACAGTAAATACCAAGAACAGAGTAAGGTTACATGAATAATGGATTTTTTCGTAAATGAGAATCAAGTAATGCTTTAAAGCGATCTCTGGAAGTGCTGCTAACGACCTCAGAAGGAAGGCTGTTCCAAAGGTTAATAATTCTGATAGGAAAAGAACTCTTGCCTAAGGAGAGTGCGAGGAAGAGGCCTGGAACCTTTTTGTTATGTCCTCGGCTGCCGCCATCATTCGCTACCATAAAGAACGAGGCTTACTCTAAAGAAGTGTGTGGGGATTAAACCACCGCCGAGTCGTTGAAATTCAAGCGTATGTTGGCCAAGACTTTCAGGTCGTTATTCTTACTAGTTTGGATAGCCGCGCGCTGGACACGCTCAACAGCTAATATGTCTTTCTTCAGGCCGGTATACACGACCTGATTGGCATACTCGAGAAGCGGTCTTATATAAACCCCGTAAAGCGTTTGAAACGCTCTCTTGTCTATGCTTAATCGTCCTGAGAGCGGCAAATCCTTCTTTTTGCCGCCATCTCATGGTGATACGCGAAAGATAAATTAGACGACAACCAGATGCCCAGATCTTTCTTCAGATCGATTTTCATGATATCTACTGTGCCGAATGCACTATGAATCACGAAGGCATTGCCAGAGTCTCCACCGAGTGACATGTGTGCGCATTTATTGTCATTTAGTGGGAGACTCCAATCGTCCGACCAGCGCTTAATCGCGTCAAGATCAATCTGTAATGCACTGGGATCAGTGGCATTCCAAGATTTTTAGGTCATCGGCATATAGGAGGGTGTTGCTGGAAATATTTGTCGAAAGGTCTTTGATGTAGATCAGAAATAACAGAGGACCTAGCACTGACCCTTGAGGAACTCCCACAGAAATGAAAGAGGGAGATGAGAGATCTGATCCGGTTTTAACTCTAAAAGTTCTATTATCGAGAAAAGAGGCAATCCAGCGAAGAACCTCTCCTTGAATACCATAGGCTTCCAGTTTGTGTTTCAGAGGGCCGTGTGGGACACGGTCGAAAGCCTTGGCAAAGTCAAAGAAGATAGCATCTGAGATGAGGCCATTGTCTTTGGCCTCCGTCAGACTATCCATGAAAACAAGCATATTCGTTATGCATGACCGGTTAGGAAGGAAGCCATGCTGACGTAAGAGAAAAATATTGGTTGGATAACGAAAATGGTTGATGATGGCACGCTTTAATAGGCGCTCCATTATTTTGCATGGAATGCTAGTAAGGCTGATCGGCCGGTAATTAGTCGTAAGCTTAGGTTTTGCGGACAATGGGAACAGTCATCGAACAGACGACGTATTCTGCGCGGAAGAAATGACCGATAAGAGAAAGTGCACAGTTTGTGCGGTACAAATAAGTCGTCCGCTTTCTCAGTTGCGCTTTGAAACGCGCAGTAGTTCTGGTCCACGGAGTCATAATCAAGAAGAAGTGAACCTAGGTAGCTTCTCAGGCCGTTAAAATCAGCCTGGATTAAAATTTCGAACTGTGGACTTTTTGGTTGGTTTTTGCAACCAATAGCAGGCAAGGTCGAAGTTGAGCAGACTGTGGTCACTGTGACCAAGTGGTGGTTTGATGATCACTCTGTCTACCAGGTGGCTCTCATTAGTGATGACTAGGTCGAGCAGAGAGGGACTCTGACCAGGACGATGCCGCGTCGGGGCGTTGACATGCTGTGTCCACGCTCTCCGTCGTATCAACGTCAGTAAGGAAGTCGAGAATCCGCTTTCACATACCTGGTGAGAAACTGTTGCCCAGTTTATCTTGGGTGCATTAAAGTCACCCATAATAAGCAGATGAGTGAAGTGTTGTAGCCCTAGAAAGTCGTCTAGGTTTACAAGAAGAGTGTCGTCGTCGGAGACGTCGGATGAGGGAGAACGATAAATAACCCCCACTAGGAGTGAGTCTTGGCCACGCAATGCCAGTCGAAGCCACAGAGCGTCACATTTATCAGAGGAATGAAATCCACCGATAACCGTGGGTGTTGGGGACAATGGTGAAGGAAGACCGCAGAACAACCACTCTCCCTCGGGCGGAGTCAGCTCGGTAAACTGAATACCCGGGACACTCAGTTCACTGTCACTGACGTCACCTGTAAGCCAGGTCTCCGTGAAAGCAAATATGTGGGGTTGTGTGTCATGAATTAACTGTCTGATTTCTGCGATTTATTAGACAAACTCAGACAGTTCGTACACAGGCACATTAGAGCTACTTCCATGTTTCAGTTCGTAGGGAAAGAGAGCAGAATGCGAGGAAGAGCTTGGGAAAGAAGACCTAAAATTGAGGAGGGTGGTGGGGTTGCACTCGGTCTGTGCTGCCGAGTGGTTCTGATGACCCTCCTCTGAGGCTGCGGGCGCGACATCACGGCTTGTGTGCTGGCAGCAACCGTACAGGACGCTTGACTGGCATTCTTGTTGTTGCGAATGCGGCCTCTGCACCCCTGCTACATTCCAATTTTTGGGAGACTATTTGTGAGTTTTAACCCAGGAAAATTTTGACTTTTTCTCCTGCTGTGGGCGGGGTTTGAATGATGGCAATGAGCACGACTTCGTGCGACCATTGATGGAAATATCTCATAGGGCGGGACAAAGAAATGGAGGTAGCCATAACAGGCTCCTGTCGTTCCGAATTCTTGGAAGAAAGAACTTTCTGCGGGGCTGCTCAGTGGATTTTAGTGCAGATAACTCGGAAAACGGTTTTTGTGCGGCTTAATTGTCTCCGACACTTGCGCCCGTGCTTGGGTGTCGGTCGTTGGAATGGCGACCACGACAACGGCGTTCCCGCCTCCCACTACTGGCACATAAGTCTAAATGAATACTTCCAGAAACTAAGAGCTTAGCCTCTAGTCGCAATTCCCGGTCTGCCATGATTTGTGACGAATCTTTAACCCGCTGCTGGCGTCTCAACCTCCCTTGTCGAGGACAGTCGGAAGACACGCTTTTCAGGCGAGCGTTGGAAGATTTTAAAGCCGCTAGTTTTCCCACCATTATCCCGAGAACGAGCACGGCTGGTAAAGTTACCAGAAGGCCGAATGTTTCGGGGCGCAGACTGTCGGCGAATACGACGTTTATGACACCCAGGGAAGATAAACAAACTAAGAGTGCTTTGGTTAGCTCGGTTGAAGAAGACGTTGTTGGGAAGTGGCCCTATAAAACAAAACCCTATTCTCTGAGAGCTTGTTATTTCATATCTGCTGCCCTCTCCATATGTGCAGTTGACAGGGCAACTGCCTCTCCGGTGATCGCAACACTGGGGAAGACAAGCGACATGTATTCATTCAGAGACTGGGGTTCCAACTTCATTTCGGGTAGAGTCCGTCAGTAAGCCCCCATTCTACTCCCCATGGAAGAAATAGGAGATACAAAACTGAGAAGTGCTCCGCATTTACATTCGCACATTTTCTGCGTTGCTCCATTTTTCTTGATGCGTGAGTGACTAGTTCAGCGGCAAACGGCGCTCTGAGCTGTCGTCAAACCTGCAGCTCATGCAGATAAAATGAAGAGCTGAAGAAGCAAGCTGCTTGTACTGGTGCTTGTTGTGGCAGTGAATTCGCGGTGATATCGCTTCTAGCACTGGTAAGGCGGGTTCACGTAAAATGCGCGCAAACAAGGACAGTCTGATCGGAAACGTATAGGTGTCAAGAGTCGGGTGTTCTAATGGGAGTAAACCGTCCGTGATGACTATCCAGGTAAGACCCAGTCGTCAAGGCAATTCTCAAACGTCTCTAGTGCAGTAGACTCCATAACTTCCGCCGGAAGAGCACTTGGAGTAGGACGAACCCAGGTAGCAAAACTGTGTTGTCTGCAAATGTAAGCGACTACGCGTTATGTCTACCTCAAACCTCTGTCCTCTTAAGTTAGGTGGTCTCCACCAACTTGAGGAGGTTTCCCCTAAGATTATCCCTCGTGGTCACGATGTTAAAGATGAGGATCATGTCCCTCGTCAAACGTCTGTAAGCAAACGGGAAGAGGTTTAAATGCTCCACCCCGTCCATGTATGAGTAGGAGTAGGAACCTTTAACACTTTTCGTTGCATGTCGTTACACATGTTCAAGGCTGACTGTTTTTAAGATATGGAGTGCATGCCTGTATGTTTATCACCAACACAAGTCACATTAGAGTACCAAAGAGGCGCGCTAAGTATTCTGCAGAAAATTACTTTAGCAGTCTACTAAGTGCTGCCTGCCGTTAGGTTTTTTCTCCAGCACCAAAGTATTGGAGATACGACGGTGATTTGACGGAAAAACAGCCCTAAGGTCTTTTCTTCTTGAGCCTTTGCCCGCCACTCTGGCAGATTTCCTACCTTGGTGTCTTATATCCATAATTTTTGACTTCTTAGTAATTAATAAGAGACCGTTTTCTACCGATCACTGGTGCACTGCAGCGAGATCCTGCTGTAGGGCAGAATGGTCCTCAGGAGAGCAATTAATATGCTCACTTTAGCGTCGTCCGCATTGTTGAATAAGAGGGACTGACCAACAGTTGGTAAGTCGTCCATAAAATATACGAACAACAAAAAGGCTAAGTATGGATCCTTGTGGGAGCCTCGAAGGCAGCGGACAGCTCACTTGTGACCAGCATAAAGTACGTCCAGACCGATAACTAGTTTTGGTCAACTACTCACGTTGCACAGCCTGCGATGGTTAGGTCACGTACTCCGTATGCCAGCTGATCGTTTACCGTACCGGGCATTATATACTGAGACCACCAACAGTTGGGTGAAACCACGTGGTGGTCAAGCGACAACGTGGTCACGAAATATGAAAACCCTGACTGCTCCACTGAGTAAAGTGGGTAGGTGTCGCCTGCCTGGATGGGGTCCTCGTGATCACTCAAACCGCTGGTTGGAGACGCTATCCGAGATGGCGGTGTGTCGCAGTCAATGGCGTACCTTGCATCCATACCATTTCTAATTCATCTACTTAGACTTTTTTGACATTAATTTTCAACCTCCTTAGTAACGTTTTCTTCTAGGATATTCCACGTCACTGTTGAGGTGAGCGGCAGCCCGAGCCACAGTACCTTTGGTCAGGCTCGCGTCTGCCACAATGATGATGAGTGTTAGACCCATTTACTTAGCTGGCTGTCGATACTCACAGCTCATAGCTTACTAAGCAGAACACGGTGATTTACTCTATCAAATGACTTACTAAGGTCTAAGACAGCAAGGTTTACCGGATGGCGCTCTTCCACGTTGGTTGTCCAGAAGCCTGCTGCCACAGCAGGCTGGTGGTGAATGTATATCCCTGTCCGAATCCGTGCTTATTTGCTAGGAATTCCGTGGATGGGAGCCGTTCGCTTATGCTATCGTCTACGGTGTTTTCCGTAACCTCGTAGGCAACGTGGAAGCAGTGCTACTTGGTGATGGTTGACTGCATTCGTTTCCGGAGCCACGCTCATGGATGGTTGAGATGACACCGTGCTTCGAAGGATTAGGAAGGGTGCCGGAGATATAGCAGTGTCGAAACAGCACCAAAAATGGAACAGCCAGCGCCGCGGCACATTCCTTAAACAGGATGGGCGGCAGACAATCGAGACCTGATGACTTGTCAGGTTTCGGCCTGAGGAACTTATGCCGGACATCAGACTTTGAGAAATCGCAGGAGCTTTTGACTGCAGTTTTGTGGCTCAGGCCTGCTGGTTGTCCTGAACCACCCGGGCCACCAAAGGTTGTTACGTATTTGAAGCGGAGTGTATCGGGGGTCTCCTGACCACTAGCTAACGAACCAGACTGACCCATTAGTGATGATAAGGCAGATTGAGATTTCCTAACGAACGCGGCGTGTCCATGGAACGGCTTGAGACGACTAATGATGGCTCTCGTGAGATAGGTGTTGTTGATCGCGACGGTCTGCTGTCACTGCTGTTATGCGCCGATTTCCATCGTTTTGTAGGCAGTATGTGTTTCCCTAGTTCCAGATGACAGAATACCAATCCACAAACATTTCCTCCCCTGTATGAGGCGTTCCGTGTAAGGTTTCAGTTATGACCTAGTTTCAATCTTTTTAGGGGGATGGAAAGATGACGCTTCCACGATCACTTCGTTTAACCTGTCAGCGCTATGGCCGCAGTGTTCTTCGGGACTAGCAAATGTTTCAGCGGTGACCGTGGTCTTTGTGTTCAACGTCTTTTGAGTAACTGGAAGGCAACTGGGCAGAAGTTTTGACCAATCTTTCGAGGGTACCGATTCATCATAACGTTACTTGTCACCCTGAGGCGGATAACGACCTGGTCACTGGAGTCTAGAGAAGCATCGATTTCAATAGTGTCCACCACTTCACGACTAAGCAGTGAGGAGTAAGTCAACGAAAGATTTATCGTGCCCCTCTCTGTAGCTGGCAAATTGCCGCATATGTTCCGTTAGGCCGACCTCTAACGAGGGACTGTGGAACTCCACAGCGTCTGTGGCAAAAGCTAACTCGCCGACGAAGTTAATGCTTGGAAGGTGGAAATCCCCGACTATTAGCATTTGAATAATTTTGGATGCAACTGCCCTGGTGATTGCTGTTGACGCGAAAGGTGGTTTATATACTACGTCAACGGTTGAACCAGCTGAGGGGGATGTAGTCACGCTAAACTTGAGAGATTCAGGCAGCGCCAGTAGGTGGTGGTCCTGCATCCTTGGGGCCATGACGTCGTCTGAAACATAGATCGCCACTCTTCCTCTTCCGCTGACTTTTTCAACGCGCAAAATGTGATGATCTGAGGTGCCGACTTCTTGGTCGGAAACAAGGGAGGGTGAGCCACGTCTTAGTAATGCTGCGATCCTGGATATCTCTCACTGAGTGAGCTCCCATAATTTTGTCAGCTCATTTCGCAGGGATAGCGTCTTAGTTTACATGTGCCACAAACTGGAGTTGTTTTTGTGTGTTAGTCTCCGTCTACCGGTGAACGGGATGGTTGGGAGGCGGTTGTTATCAGGATCAGACCAGCTCCTGTGGGTCCGGCGTCTGTAAGTTTCTGAGACCGAGAAAATACTTGACAGGAGTCGATTGAGTGGTAATCTGTCGACCTGTACTTCAGCTGGTTTAGCGGAGGCATTTGGTTGGCTCCCAAGTCATTGTGACTTCGAACGGTCTTGATGTGTCCTAATGTCGTATGCCAGAGTGTATGTCCTGATCTCCCATGTCTGGAGAACTTTTGGTAACATTTTCTCGCCCAGTGGTTTTGCCCTCATTAATCCGGGCGTTTAGATAAAGGTCAGATGTGCGGATCTCGGTAGTAGGTTAATGGGACAGACTGCAGAATCTTCCAGGTTGTTACAAAACTCACTGCATACAAAATTCCACTGGCTAATGTCGTGCTGGTGCATCGCGAAGCTGTCAATGGTGAGTAGCTGGGGTGCGCCATGGAACATCAAGCCACGGGTATGGTCGAACTGAGACGCATGAGGGTTATGGTCGGCTAATCTTCATACCTCCCTAATGGGTCACGGGACGTCACGTTTGGCTGTGTCGGGGCCTGCAGGATGTGACTGAGGACAGGTAAGCCTCAAAGATACACTTTCAACATCCCGAAGGTTATCGACAGTGATGCGGATAGGAGGGGGTCGTCTATCCTGATTGATTTTATGCAACTGGCAAAGCGCAGATTTGACCCTCGGCCAAAACTGGACTGCCTCGCAAGCAATCTGCCGATGATTGAGATAATCTTGTTCCCTGCGCATAAGCGCTTGGTGTTCACCTTCTGATGCGTTGTACGAAAGACTGCCGTGCGATTTGCGAGAGGATACCCTGAGGAGGAGTGTTCGTGCTCTGTATCCTTCTGGTAAAAGGAACCGGCTGGGATAAATGGATGTGCTGGGGAAAGTTATGACTCATGCCTGCGTCTACCGGCGTCAGCAATGTGTCTTAAAATGTCTTTTGATTAGGTTTACGTTCAATGGCTAAGAACTGTTCCGCATCAGCAAAATTGGCCGACAAAGTTAATGTTTATGAAGTAGCAGAATTAGCCCGTAGCGTTAACGGAAAGAGCTTACCGGTACGCAAGAGTCTCATGGTTAATGGTTGTTATCAGTTTTTTTGGATGGTGCTGCGTTAGCGGCAGTGTTGAAACTCTCGCCGACAGGTTCTTCGGCGTCGACTGCCAAGTTCGCCTGAGAAGCGGATACAGGGTGGGGGCTATTCAGTTCAACAGGTACAGTTAGGCAGATGGGGCAGCAGTAGCGGACAGCGGATGTTGGTGAGTCTCCCAGCCGTTGATAAAGGTATAAGAGGTATTCTGTCACACAGTGTCCGAAACGCAGAAGGCGCATGTCACTGTTCCAGTGCTCCAGTCGACCACCTTCGAGCAGACTTCACAGCTATCTACGGCCGGAGTGTTTGCGGAACCCATTGGAATAAGTAATCGTGGTTTGTTGCGCACCAGCTCAAGACCAGGGCGTAATGGGGGAATTCTAACCTAAGGATGCACGCAGATAGGGTGATCAAGACTAATCAAATCTTGGCTAAGGTGAGAGAATTTAAGCAAGCTGATGTTCTAGATACCAGTGCTTCTTAGGTTAAATGCTGATGAGATATGGTTTATGGGTGGATATCTAGATGGAAGCGTGGGACTGATTGCGAAGCAGCATGAGCAAACGTAATGGTAAAAGCGGTTGTAAGAAAAACATTCCTGGAGATGTACGGTGTTTTACCGCGGCATCTGGAATGAGGCCTACATGCGGAAATGATTGCAATGTAAGGAATGCTGCAATGGCACATCACTTCTTACCGCTTTATGTCGTCGCAAGTTCTGATAGGCTTCATACTTCCGAAATAACGCTTTGCGTGAGCAACTTATGGTGATAATCTCGCCTCTTTCCTCCACGCCGAAAAAACCACACGAAGCCGCTCTGGTGACCATCAATCTACGGGGATAGCGTTTTCAACAGTTTATGAATATTTGGAACAGACTCAACGACGGATTATGTTGATGAATGACTGTGTCAGAAACTTGAGGTGTCCTCAGATGAGCGATTCCGACGTCAGATCTTTAAACCTTCTGTCTGCGAAACCGAGGATAAGTTCATTGTTCATTGATGGAAAGCAGCAGTTGCTGACTGTGTGAGCCCGTCTGGACAGACGAACTGAAAAAAGGTCGTCCCGGTCGCTGCTTGAGGATCGCTAGAGGAAGACCCCAAAATATTTACCCACATCGGGGAGGGAAATCTGCTCTGAGCTCCTCTCTCATGTCACCTCGCAAAATGCGGCGTATCACAATAAGGTCCCCGCGGAGTCGCCGGTAACTCTGGGGGTACATGTTCAGATACTGCAGCCGCTGCCCATGTGAGAGGCCCCTCATACCATCAGACATGGGTGTGGCTGACCTCTGTACCCTATCAAGTTGAGAGGCTCCACTTAGTGCAAAGTGGGATGCTGCTGCTTAATTATACTCCATTCTGCAACGAAAATGAGGCAAGAAGAGTACAAAAGACATTCCTAGACACTTTAGCAAGGGATCGACGGGTTGTCCCGGGCGCTCTCCTAGCCTTAACACAGGACTGGGTAGTGCAACTCTGGGTTTTGAGGGTGTTACACCAACAAATTATGTCCCGTTCGCTACCACACTGCGTTAACGAGCACCAGCCAACACGATGTACACTGACATCCCTGCCATCTTCCAGGTGCAAAAAGGAGCATTTCTGCGGATTTAAGAGCAGGTTCCATTGAATTGTCCATGTTTTTATCATGTCCAAACCCTGTTGCAATATTTCATTATCCCATTTAAAGAGACGATCGTCCATAGTTTCATGTTATCAGCGATGACGACGATAGGCAGCTTCAACTGGTCCAGCAGATCGTTGATGAAAATGAAACTCAACAAGGGCTCGAGCGCAGGCTCTCGTGGGATACCACTAAGGGCAGGCGGCCAGTCCAATAAGTTTTGATTGACCTTGGCAGCGAATGACCCGCCATGGAAGTAAGTCTCCGATCCAGTCCATTACAGGCGAGCTAACAGTGTGTGTTGTCAATTTGGGGAGAAAATGGTTGAGTGGAACTCTGCCCACAGACTTGCTGAAATCAAAAAATGTCATGTCCACAGTCCTGCCTTCAACTCATGTTTCCATCCATCTCTCCACAGTAAACAAGAAGTCTGTCAACGAGGATCGCCCTTTCCGAAATCCATGCTACTTCTCACCGAGGAACATGAGACCGTCTAAATACCACAGTACTTTGCCAAGCATACCAGCTAAGTTTACCGGCTGATAGTTGACAGCCCCCGACGGTTTCCTACTTTTACATGTGTGCTGGAAATTTGCCTGTCCATGAGCAGGGAAAAATCGCTCTCACCGTTTGCATTCCCTTTTTCTCATCGGCCTGACATTTGTTCCCAATATTTTATCCACCCTGTCTTGATTTTTTGAACTCCTTTGTCATTAGTTGTCTGCATCGTGAACAGTCATTTTTGACCTGGCCCACTTGCGTAACGGTTCATCTTTGACCTTGCCGGACCCGTTGGGGACCGGATGATTTTGTTGAACGAGACTAACATCATGAACGACTGAGGTTTGACTGTTGTAATTATTGGTGCATTTTCTCTAGCGGTAACGTAAAAACAGTTGGGTCCGATCTTGTTTTTGATTTGAGGATCCGTTTTTGGGCTATGCGTAACTAAACCATCAGACGCAGATAGTTACAGGCGCGATTATAACTCATTCCCACATCTGTTTTAGTTCGTCTTCCCCGGAGAATGTTAGCACAAGTTCGTCAAGGCACGAATAATTCCATCGCCGGTTCACTTGGCAAAAGGTGATGAATGCAGTCCTGGGTCGGGTGATTTCTTGACATTAATCAATTTCAACTCGCATTTCACTTCAAAAGTTGGCAGCATTTCGACAGTACACGGTCTAGCGACCGCCTAGCAAGTCGTGTCACGTGTTATCTTGGTAATGGAATGGAAAGTTATGCCGTGCCTTAGATGAGCTTTGTGTAAGTACTCGACAATTTCACTTGCATGCTGGTCCATCAGTGCCGTAGTTTTTGGCTTGGTTCCGGTACGTTGTCGGATATACGTCCGAAGCCTCTTTGGTGCTACTGCTGAGCCCCCGGCCAGCTTTTCCTAATACGGTTGACGTTTCCGCCTATTCGCTGTATTACATTCACTTTGTGTTTTCCGACAGACATTGTAGGAACCATGGCCAGCCCCGTAGCTCGGCCAGTGCCGATATCTGCGCCCGAGAACCACGCGCTGTTCGGGGTCGAACCAAGGATAGTCCTCAGCATAAAGACAACTATGAGATATGGGTGCAAACCGCTCCACGGAAGTCGGCTGGTGGCCTCTAATTCTTCACCAGTGCGATTCGACCGTGATCGCGCTACCGCCCCACTCGAAAGCTGTTCCACTAGTTTTGATATTTTTCCCTGGGTGTTTTGCACTGAGTTATTGAAGCCCGTAAACTCGTCAGTTATTTTCGTTTCTTATATAAATGAGCAAAAAGCTGATAAAGTGAATGTCATGGCAAGCTTGAGTAAACTGGTACAAACTCTATTTTTAACGGATGGATGAAAAACTACACGTTCTGCTTGATCTGTCATCACGCAACATATCGCTACGGGTAAATCACCTCCATGCGATCAGCGAGACAGTGAACAGCGGGAGCATTGCAAAAGTACGCTATTTACAGTGAATATCTTGAGGACCGAACCAAGCACGCGCTCGATTCAAATTTGGGGATGGGTCATTGCCGTCCATTTTGTTTCCACATGTCTCGTAGTCAACCATAGACCTGAGCGTTTTCTCTCTTAACGCTATTGGTTGCCTGTCGTTGTCTGTTCAACCGTATGCACATGGTTTTGTGCTTCCTGTCTCGGTATCTCTCCAGATCTTTACCACGCACTAATGGCAACCAAAGTGGACAGCATCCAGCCCAACTGCGATAGCCGTTGGTCTCCCGGTCAACTACTTGCTTGTTCGGTAGACATTACCAACATTTCGATGATCGCAATTAGTGATCCAACATACCAAAGCATCACGCCGCAGTGTCTTACTGCCTACGCCAGTGAGCCTGACCACGCTTAAGTTCCGCCAACCTCCTCGAGCGCGAAGCAAACGCTCCTCAACGACCACACGCGTCAGTTGTGATGGACATTTAGTCGCAGTCGTCTTTAGTCGGTACTGGCACACCTATCGTAAGAACTAAATATTGTGTCACCCGGTCGGACACCTTGATAATACAGGATCCTTCGGAAGGCTAAATTTACCTCTCCTGGACTAAACTGCATATCCTCCCCAGTTTTCACCATGGAATTGCACAGTTAACCAACCCGTTGAGCATCCTGTTGACAAATGTTATTATTATGAGAACGGTGCTCGAGAGGTGGAGACTGACGAATATCCTCTGGCCATTTAAGATTCCCAAAGTCATTCCAGGAGTTCCGTGCTTGTCAGGCCACGGGTCATCAATGTGGGCGGATGTTATTGATGGTTCAGCGCCGGACGACCGCACTATCGCCCAAAGGTACATTGTTCACCCCGTTTGCACCTAATGTTTAGGACATGAATTACCAGACTAAACATACAATTTAGATATATAAGTAATCCAGAAACGTGGTGGCATGTCTTTCATTGCAAGTTACTTCAACATTTAGCGTAAAATTCAATGCAGTCGGAAATTGCGAATTCATTTATATCTGCCGAACCATGCAAAGCTGAGCGTTTCTGTAGTTTAGGGAATGTATTCCACCGCGGAAATTCCGAAGAAAACATTTTCAGAACGCAAAATCGACTACGAAGGCCAACATGATGACTATGGAAAGTAAGCAGAACATTTATCCCAACAAAAGTGAATATGAACAATTTTAGGGTACAGCCGATTTTTATCATCGCAACATAACTATTATATTCGAAAAAATCTATACATTTTTTCTGAAATATGCACTTCGATATTTTATAAAAAATTGGAAAGATCTCTTCTCGCGCCTAATTGGCCAATTCGTTTCGGCCTTGAAGCACCATACCGGCAAATCACACTATTGTCGAATTTTGTTGCTTCAGGTTTTCCAGATTTTCAGAATAATGGATGGATCTGGGGTGTGAATCATCTTACACCCTTCCATCAATTTCGGTCAATTCTGTGTTCCCTTGACTGGTAACACCCGAGTATATTCTAAGTAATGATCTACAGTCCTCCAAACGAGCAATTGCTGCGTTGCGTTTACGAGACACACATCTGGAAATGCAATCGGGTTTTACATTGCTACACTTATAGTGGGTAACTCCTTGGTTCTTGCGCTCCAATAATGGAAGCGCTACTGCCGGTGACACTTCTAAACCAACGTTTGCCGATGTTAGTGCTGCTGCAGCGCAGGTGGAAAGTTCGAAAAACAAACGAATCCGGAGTATTAATGTAGCTAGCCTTCAGCCAAAAGTGATACCGCTTGTGAGGGAACAAACGATTTGAAAAGTATCTCCAATTTCTGATACCAGCCCTTCACTCGTTCTCAACCGCTTCAGCTCTTTGGAGGCAGCGACGGCAAAGCCGCCATTGACGGCTTCATTGCTGAAGTTAATGTCAAGAGAGAGTTGTGTTGTATTGATTAAAATGCCGGAGTTCAACGATGACAAACCGTGGGGTTGACCAAATCACGGCCTCGTTAAACTCCGGTTGGCTTTGAGTAAAATGTTCACTAATGACGAAGAGAATCTTGCAGCGAACGTAACTGTAAAAGCCTCATCCAGACTGGGTCTGCGCCTGGATAATCCTGAAGCCCACCGCTGACCGCAGAAAATAGCGCTTTGGTCTGCGGAGGTCTCCAAAACACTCCTTCATCAAAGGTGCCAACTGTAACAGCAGAGTGCTCGTATCTTTCGTGAGCTTGCCCCAGATGACAAGGGAACTATACGGTTCTCTGTCGTGCATCAGTGCATGATAACGAGTATCAGGCAGACGAAGCCTGATGTTGGATCTTCACAATCGAAGCGCGTGAAGTTGTTGCCTACCGGCATTAGAAACTGGACTACCAGGTTTCTGGCCGGCACGTCTTGTGAAATGAAGTGAACTGAACTGGTCCTGGGCGAATTGCGAGAACTAAGTGTGAACAGGCCTGTTTATTGATGATCCTGTCACGGTTAGCCGGAGGCCGAGAATGAATTGGGCTCCGCAACTTTTGTAGACGGGAATTTTCTCAGTGTGATTCTAGCTATAGGGTGACCTTAAGAGCGCAACCGTAAGCGGATTGCCCGAACCTGTAAGGTGCACTGTTTTGTGAAATGTGGTGAACAAGCGGCAGGGGCCAGAAACATTGTGTTTGTCAATAGTATCCGATGATATTGGAATATGACGAAAAGTGGCTCAAAAGCTCGGTCTCCGATGCCGGAATGGTTAGTCCTGGTTATTACCTCTTTCAACCTCTCAGATCTTGTTTGTGGGACGGAGGTGTAGTACTCGTGCACATACGAGAGGATATTTCAGTCAATGTCACTGCTGCGACTGCAGACCTGGTCGGCTGCTACAAGA
>LOND01000155.1:72077-83589 GCA_014220965.1 Paragonimus kellicotti | reverse complement strand
AAAGGAAACCGACTCTCTCAGTTTTTACAAGGAAGGCTCACAAACACTACCAAGGGTTCCGATGTAAGAAGAAGGATGAACGGAAAAGTGATAAATGAAAGCAAGGGCGTGGTTACCAGCTTTCTATTAAACACACGGCATTCGTCAAATTCTCTACGCAGGCAGCTACTCTAACGCCCGTATCGGTTTGTTTTCGTTAACATAGTAAAACCTTTCTCATCAACAAACTATTGCCTTCGGTGATTATTCGATGCCTCTCAATTTTTTCAACGTTACTTTCAATTACAATGAGCAAGCCACAGGCATTGTGACACGCGGTTTCCGGATCTGTTGGAAAATCCTCCACTCATGTTTCTGATACCAAATTTTTTATCTGGCCCAAGTCATACATAACTTCTTTTCAGTTTAACAACCTTACCATACTTACTCATCCATACATAGTGTTTTCATCGACTGGAGGCCACTGTGTAACATATTTGTCTTTATTTGACATGCTCCGCCGGGAGTGAACCTTAACTGTCCTGTTTGCATTATCAAAGGGATTTGTGGGGCAACCTTTTATATTCAGTTTGTAATGCTTATTCAACTTGGAGCAGTAGACTTGTGATTCACGGTACATTCTTGCTGTTCAACACTGACCTGTTACAGTTGAGTTATGCAGCCGGTTGTTCTACACATTTCAATGTTTACGAAATAGTACCGTAGAACCTTCAATGGAGGTCTTCTGAATTCTGTGGTAGTTATTTTTTCACGCGATGCTCGAAGACGGTTCGTTCGGGAGAGATACATCTCCTGAAATTTTCCTTGGATTATCCTCAAAAAGTTTTAGGGAACGAGGGCTCGCACATCAATGACCGTCTCCCCAGTGGAACGACCTTCAAATCCAGTGCCCGAGGCAGATATAAGTGTCGCAACACCGTAGGAAAACGAAACGTCGTCAAAGTCACTCCGGACGTCATGCCAATCAGGTTATCTTCGGCTTGAATCGAGAAACTTCGGTGCTTCGAAAACCAACAGAGCATTGGTATGTTTCACTGGAACGTACTTTCTGCACGAATTGTTCAACTTTGTTAATTAATGCCGATTAACGTAAAGTATTGGTTCAGTTACAAGATTCCAGCTTGGTCAGACGGCCTCAGCGCGAGACATACTCATATACCTCCATAGTAATGATACCACGAACTTGTTGTCGGCGGCACTACTCAAAATCGGTGGTCTCGCTGTTACTTGCTTCAAATTGGTATGTTCTTTCCGGATGAAGCCAGCACACAGAGAATAACTTTTTCACCGATGTGACCGTAAGAAACTGAAAATGAAAGCCAATAAAATGACTAAAAGGTCAGCAGTTTTTTCACGGATTGTTTTGCGAGCAAACTGTATTGGCAACCCCTGGGTCTCTAAGAGAAAGAGACACTTACCGAAAACAGTTAAATAAAGGGGATGAAACCCATGGGTTTGACCCGGGGTCAAACGAGCGTTTCAGCAGAAGCATATGGCCTGAAAGATAGATACTATGTAAGAGGAGTTTGAAAGTTACACGGGGCTAAAAGGATACCGAAACGAAGCAGAAAAGATTGCCGGGAGTGCGTCTCACCTATGAGTCTAATCTGGCGCGTGGCGGTAAACAAAAGCCCACGACGTATAGATGGTGTTGTCCAGGCTAGACCGTCTTTAAGAACAGAAATTGGGGCCACACACTCTTATAGGAGCGCTACAAAATCGACTGACAAGGACGTTGCCGATGTCTTCGTAGCACAGTTTCGAGTTATCTATCGCACGAATAAAGGGTTACCTATGCCTCTTTTATCGCCGAAGGCACGACAATGATGAATGGGAACAGTACATCCGGTGAAGTTGTGCGGAAGATATTCCTGTTAAACGGCACACAATCCGAAGAACCGGACAAAAATCACCTAGCCGCTCTGAAACCCTTGGCCAGGATTGTGGCATCGCCTTTTTCCCAATGTTCAATCTTGATTTGAATACACATGTTGTCGCGATGGACTGAGCGGAGGCCACTATAGTTCTTGTTTTCAAAATGATAACCGACCGATTGTTGGAAACCACCAGTTAACAGCGTTTTGAAGGCGTATTACGAGAGAGAATTTGCAGATTCCTCTGTGCGCAGAAGTGTTTCAAGCTTCCTTAAAGTGACCTTCTATGGGAAGGTCATGTTTTACCAGCCTGTCGACGTTTTCAGATACCGTACTGGAGAAGCTGGATATGATGGAAGGGATCAGGGTGTTACCTAGATTTCCAGAAAACCTACGACAATGCCATCATAAACTGTTGGTTTGGAGACCACGGGTGGCTGGAATATCACCCACAATTCGAAGGTGGATCCAAACGCTTTCAGCTGGGAAGCCGCCTAATGTCGGACCGCGCATAGTACTGTCAGATGGAGGTTCTGCATTAGGTGGTGTACCACAAGGACCTATCCTGTATGCACTGCCCGTCCTGGTATACATAGGTGACTTGATGGACAACACGGTCAGTTCATGTCATCTCTATGCAGGTGATATAATTCTGGTTTGGAACGCATCGAACTCGGAAGATCTTCGGGAGGCCCTCTGGAAGATTTGCGAATGAATAATAAAATGTAACCTACCAATGAACGTCCCGAAACGCCATATCTTGTTTGACACTTTCCGATCGACACTCAAGTAACTAAAGGATGCACATTGAAAGGCAATCAAACTGTTGGCGAAGTGGCAAAAGGTAGATTTTGGTATTTATGATGTCTGTAGGTATACCCAGCCTGCCCAGTTTGCCGCGGCTGCAAGGACAGTACTGCGAGCGTTATTTTGACCGAAATGCGCGATCACTAACCTGTGCTCGGCGGTGTACATTCGGTTGCACTCGGCCATGGTTTGTCCCCATATGGAATGCTCTGCAGAATCTTGATCACCATGATCGAAAAAAAACGTTGCCGTCCTCGAGGAGGTATGGAAACTTGCCACACGTACGGTATAATGGTGCGAGGTGTCTAAATTACCAAGGCCGACTGGGATCCCTGAACTTACCGTCGTTTGAACAAAGAATAATAGGGAACTTTGCCGGAACGCACAGAATTACTCCCTAGGCTGGCACGTCCTGTAGCTCATTTATTTACAACGTGACAGAATTAGGGTTTAAGTGGTTATGGATCCAAATTCGAGAGGAAGGAATAGGGATTGGCTGAAAGGTCCAATAGTTTCACTAACCGCGTGGTCAATTCGTGGAATATAATGCCCACAAAACTGCGAAGGCCTCAAGTGTAGATGTATTTAAGTGTGGACCGCACTTTTTTTGGAATAACCCCTTTCCTATTTCGTGTTAGTTTGTAGTACGATTCCTTTCTCCCACTCCGGGATAACCAGAAATTGTGTGTTATTTCCTTGTATATCTCCGCTCACCGATCGCCGACTAAACACGCTGCATCGACAGAAAACGCAGCCTGGTCACTGTCCGGATTACATCAGTAAAGCATGGGAACAACGAACGTAGAACTTCAGTAAATCCAGAGTTTAAGAATTAGGTTGAAAACGAAGTTGAGTGAAAGAGAAGGGTTGCAAAGGTGCCGAACATGAAAGGAGAGGCAAAGTAATTAACCAAATAAATGCAATGAGACAGTCGTATGACGCAAGAGTCCATTTGTCTGCGTCAAGCAACAAGGCGTAAGACAAGCACTCCCGAACAGAGCAGCAAATAGGTTGGCGTTCGTGGAACGTAGCCCATAGACAGACGTTCCAAAATACGCCAGCCTTATCGGTTTGCAATTTTGCCTATCGTATCAGAAGTTGGTTGATCAAGTAATGGAACGAAAACAACTGTTTCCGGAGGTACTCATTTAACCTTAGCTTGAACGTGTCTATAGTCGGAGCTGAAACGAGTGCGACAATTGCAAAATATTTTGCACTTCGTAACCCTCATTTTTTAAAACTTTCACATTTTCAAAGCATGTGTATATATACTTGGCGTTTAATACATACGAATGGAAAAATACACTCGAAGGTCGTGAAGTGTTTGTTTCCTTCTTTCCGTGTCATCTGTGAACTGATTCCTGAGGAGTTGCGGACTTATGAAATCTACTTCCCGTTTTCATCTGTCTTGACGACCATCTCCACCGTGGACTCGAAATTTTTTTGAAGCAGCAAGACAGATCGAATTCACCCCGAATGCCATTATTTATTACGGTGAGTAACTTCATGAACTGCTATGGATCATTTCCTTCTCGTTTCATCACCATTTTACTTCAAGTTCGTTTCTTAGTTTCGTAACTTATTGCATGTAACGCTCGAACCCACTGCAAGGTTTTCTAGGGTATGTTGTTTCAGTACAGGACCAGTCATACGGCAGACGCATGACGTCGACAAAAACGGATGACAACGTTGATGGTGACGACAAAAACTGTGCCCTCTTCAGCTCGCGTGTCCATTCAAGAGTAGGGTCAGTTAGTGTCTTGTAGGCGATTAGGACATCTTCACACATCCTCCGAAATTATGGGTCAAACGAATCCAATCCTTCAATCTGCTCTGATAACTCAGGTGCTTGAGATCTCCTATTCATTTATGAGAGCGGCGCTGAACTTGTTTAAACAACACATTCAAGGAAACAAGGTGAACAGGCCTGAAAGGTTATTTTTGACAATAGGCACACAAGCACAGAGTACACAGGATTAAAGTTTCTTGTAAACGTTTGCGACCTTGGATATCTTCATTCTTCGGTTGACAGGTAGACTGAGATCCTGGGTGACAATCAATTCCAAATATTTTTCTTTGTTCGAGTACACAGAACTTGACATTATCATAGTGATGAGATGTCGAACTTTCACAGAAAAGTTTCAGGACTTCACATTTCGCTTTATCAGGCGATATTTTATTCGGTCCACACCAACTACAGAACGTGTCGAGATATAACTGTAGGATGAAGTCCTCTGTGGGATTTCGGATTACTGAATGGCTTATTGCCATCCGCGTGCAACAGAACGCTTGAAAACAACGCTGGTTTTTCTTTAGTGTAAAGAATGGACAGCAGCGATCCGAAAACACGCCTTGCTGCACTCTCGCGCTGAACACTGTGGACTGTTAAGTGAACGTCACCAAGACTAATGGACAAATTGCATCTATTAAGCTACGCTTCCGACCAGCATAGCAAACTTCCTTCCAATTGTATATCACTGTTATTTGGAAGGCTTTTAGTTGCGTTCATTATTACCTAAAGCTTTTGAAAGGCAAAAAAGGATAAGGTTCACTCAGCCTTCGAAATCAGCTTCTTCACTTCTTTTCTTCCGGGCAGTCACTAAGTTGGTAACACAAGAGTGGTCCTGCCGGAAACCGTGTTGCTGTAAGGTGGTCACACCTTGTGTGAAGAGGTACCGTCAGGTAATGCGGTGAACAACGCTTCTCATCACCTCCGAACAGACAGACAAAGGAAGTTTGTGAGTGGATGCTGTGTTACGCAGATTGATCTTGGAGAGCGGCATTACTTCACATTACATTCAATCAGTGGGGTGTTTATTTTCGCCGAAATACTTCTGGAGCAAGTCACTTATGTATGAAGGTAGGCTATCTGTACAGTTTCTTGACAGTTTTGATGGTATGTAGTTAGTGTTTAGAGACCTGTTGAGGTTGAACTTCTTGAATTTGGCGGGAACGGTGGAAGTGGTAAAGTCCGAACTGTTGAAGGCGGTGAGTCCACTGATTTTTACCTCTCTGCAATGGACTTGCGCTGGAGCTTTCGTAGCATTTTCCAAGAACACCTCTGTAACCATACCGGGCGATGATTTTTGTTGTTCCACAGTTGTTTTTTATGCCAGACTATGTAAGTAGATTGGGAAGGCCTGGCTTTTGTGAAGAATTTTTACAAAAATGATTGGAAGGCTGCGTTGGGTTATTTTTAACTGGGACACTGCAGAAGATCGTAACTCATAGTTGTCGCTGTGACCAGCCTCATTGCCATCGTTCCTTATAATCCCATATTGAATGTAAGCTTCCGAGGTCCGGGTGAGCTGGGATTGCATCTAGGTATGGCACTCATCGTAGATAAATCTTTCCGCATATCTACGGTCTATCATTGAACTATTCCACAGTAGGAGGGCTAAACTGGTCGCTCTATCGCTATTGAACTCAATGTATTGCTAAAATGGTCATAGAGAGGAGGGAGGTAGTGAGCTCTGAAAAACTCATACAGAGCACTCAACTGTAATTGCTTAATTCCATTCAGAAAGGAAGCATAAAGTAAGATGGCTACCTCGGGGAAGTGTATCGCACCACTAGTTCTTGGGTTCGTATGCCCAGGATTTCCCCAGATTCATGGTAACGTGAAATGGAAGTCGTAATGAGAAGACGGCGAATCTGCAAACAAACTTTATTTATTGATTTACTCACCGTTCACAAGCAGACTTCAACGCAACAGTTAAAGGCGCTAGGGAGTTGGACGTGAGAGAACCTCAAGCACAACCGCACGGCAGCCGCCAGAGAGGACGAATGTCGACGGAAACCAGTCGACCTTCAGAATTCAAACAAGCGTCAGACTGGTTGGGTGGCGTTCCCAACCGTGACAGCTAAAACACTGTTATTCTGGTGGATGTAGCTATAGTAGTAGTGTTGGTGCGGATTCATTATACAGCCACGACTAAACTGCGATACCTACGCCAACACACTAACTTTGATGTTAGTGGTTTGTAGTAAATTTACATTCACAAGATAATGTAAACAGGCACGGTGGTACTGGTAAGGCAACTCTCACGTCGCAGGGAGTTTAGGATTTTGGGGACGTCGAAGGTGATCTCACTACATCAACCTTCCCCCTAGAAGGGCGACTAATATAGGAGGCCTTCTACCTATAAATTTTAATCCTAGGCAACAGCTGCTGTCTTGCTGGCCAGCCGCGCGCGAGCCACCCAACCTGAAAACGCCTCCTGAGGACGTGACAGGGGTGTGATTTCCTCATTGCGCAGGCACAGAGTGCTACGGCGTTCAAGGTTGGTCTCCTTGGGCCCAGCAACTGCTGCTATGCATCGCGTTAGACCTAGAAATAAGAAAAGGTGAAGTACCTGTATGTTAGAGAAAAGGCAGATACCCACCGTAACGCGTGTCTTGAAGCGCCTGAGGATATTTACAGTTAAGTCCAGGTGTCTTCTGTGCAAAGTGACCAGGGAATTGTACCCAGGAGAAATTGTTAGTGGCTGGTCGACAAACGCATGAAATACACAACGAATTATCAACTGTATAATAAATACGAAATAGGAAAAAAGGCGAACTACTCGAGATAACGCGCGGAAAATGGACGCGCCTCCGTAGGCTGAGGAGGGAGAACGTCGGGAATAGATGCGGAAGGCAACGCCGGGGCTGAGTTGGAGGTTGAAGTAGACGAGGACAGCTCGGATGATGCTTGTGTTGTCAAACTCGGGAGTGAGTCGGTGAAAGCAGGTTTAAGGCGGTCAATGGAGACCGTGAGGTGTTTGACCGAAACTGTCGATCACGTAAGTTTTTGCAGACCGTTTAATGACACGAAAAGGTCCTTTATACGGTTGCTGCAGCGGTTTCTTGACAGAGTCTGTTCGCAGAAATACGAACTCACAAGTGCTGAGTTCTTTAGGAACGTAAGATGAGGGTTGTTGAATACGTGTAGCACTCGCTTGTAGCGACCGCATGTAATTGGCTAGTCGGTTGGCGTAGTCCTGATCGTCGACAATAGCCTCGCCTGATGGTTGAAAGAAGATCAGCTGGAAGACTTAGAGGACGACCGTAGACGAGTGACGCTGGAGTCGTGCTGTCATCTTTGACGCAATTGCGAATACCAAGTAGAACTAGCGGTAAAGCTTCCGTCCAATCCGTCCGCTCGTGAGCACGTAATGAAGCTTTGAGCTGACGATGGAAACGCTCTACGAGTCCATTCGCTTGTGGGTGATATGCTGTGGTGCGTGCTCGGTGCACGCCTAACAGCTTGGTCAGTTGTGAAAATAAGGCTGATTCGAACTGGGTACCGCGGTCGGTTGTAATGGTGGACGGACAACCAAAACGTGCGATCCAATGCTCGACAAAAGCGCGAGCGACAGATACTGTTGATGGGTCTGGCAACGGTATGGCTTCTGGCCAGCGAGTGAACCGGTCGATACACGTGAGTAGGTAGGTGTAGCCTCGAGAGGGTGGAAGTGGCCCGACGGTTCCAGAGTGGACATGTGCAAAATGATCGTCGGGAATTGGAAATGCACCCAGGGGGCTGCTCTTGTGTCGGTTGACTTTGGAACGTTGGACGTGCAAGGCAACAACGGGCCCAATGCCGCACGTCCTGATTCATGTTAGGCCAGACGAATGATCCGCAACCAGTCTTAGCGATGCACGTATCCCTGGATGTGACAGGTTATGCAGAGCTTCGAAAACTGCTCTTCGAAACGAATGTAGTACGATTGGCCTGGGGTATCCCAGCGCACTGTCACATACCTGTGGTAACAGTCGAATATGTCAATGGGATTGTGACAATACGTAAATTCGTGCGTTTTAGATATTCCATAAACGTGCAATCGGACTGTTGCTGTGCAGATATGTGGTGATGTGAGATCGGGTTGGTGGCCGTAGATACGCTGTGCATTCGTGATAAAGTATCCGCGGCGACGTTTGCGGCTCCGGAGACATGGCGGATGTCCGTAGAAAACTGGGCTATGTAGTCCAGCTGTCGAGTTTCTCGAGGTGAATGTCTATCGGAGTAATTCCGCAGAGCATACACGAGAGGTTTGTGGTCCGTGAAAATAATGAAATCACGGCCCTCGAGTGCGTGACGAAAATGGCGCACAGCCCTATACACAGCTAAGAGTTCACGACCGAAGGTGCTGTATCGCGTCTCAGTATCACTGAGGCGTTGAGAGAAGAATGCAATCGGCTGCCATTCCTCCAGAATAGCTTGCTGTAGCACTGCACCTATGGCTCTGATGCATCCACGGCGATGCTGATCGGTGCATCCGGTTGTTGGAAGTGCAACATGACTGCAGAGGCAAGTGCCTCCTTTACGGTGGCGAAAGCTGTTGTGGCTTCGGGTGTCAGGTGTAAAGTACGTTTATTGCCCCGAAGCAAATCAGTCAAAGGCTGCATAAGCTTGGCGCAGTTGGGAATAAATCGACGATAGTAATTCACAAGTCCATTGAAGCGGCGGAGCTTGGGAATTGTGTCGGGAAGCGGGCACGATCGAATAGCCTCGATCTTGAAATCGAGCGGTTTGATCCATCCTGCTGAGATGCTGTGGCCTAAAAAGTTCAACGAGGTTTGACCAAGTTCGGACTTAGCTCCGTTGACAGTAAGGCCGTATGACGCCAGACGTTGAAACAACGTCCGCAGGTGGATGATATGCTCTTCCGGGGAAGAGCTAGCCACGAGGATATCATCTATGTATGCATAAACGAAGTCTAATCCACGGGTGACTTCATTAATCAAGCGTTGAAACGTCTGTGCAGCGTTACGGAGACCGAAAGGCATGCGCAAAAATTCGAACAGACCAAATGGAGTGGTGATAGCTGTTTTGGGTATATCCTCCTGTGCTACCGGTATCTGGTAGTAGGCACGGACGAGGTCAATTTTGCTGAAAATTATTTTCCCCGCGAGACTAGTAGTTAGATCGTGGACGTGTGGTACAGGGTACCTATCTGGAACAGTAGCATTGTTCAATCCACGGTAGTCTCCACAAGGGCGCCAATCGCCTTCCGTCTTCTTTGGCACCATGTGCAGAGGAGATGCCCATGGGCTATCGGAAGGGCGAATTATACCCATGTCCAGCATGTGTTGAAATTCGGCACGAGCAATGCGCAGTTTGTCTGGTGCCAGTCTTCGTGGTCGTTGAAAAACTGGTGGGCCTTTCGTCTTGATGTGATGTACCACGTCCGTAACGACGGCAGGTAGCTCGTTCGATGGACGGGTCAATTCAGTGAATTCACGCAGTACTGCTCGGTATCTATCATCACCGCTTGGTTCAGCAAGCAGCGGGCTGAGGACAGACGTCGAGGAAATGGTGCCTATGGTAGATATACTCGTCAGAGGATCTAGGAGCTTGTGACGACCTGCGTCGACAACTAACCCAAAATGCTTCAGGAAGTCCATGCCCAAGATGGCATCTGGTACGTCCGCAATAATGAACACCCAACGGAAAGCACGTCGAAGGCCCACATCCAGCGTAAGGGAGCGTGTGCCAAAAGTGCGTATTGGGGTTCCATTGGCGGCTTGCAGCTTGAAGGGTGTCGAACGAGGCGTATCCTCCTTTCTAGGTGGTACGACGCTGACTTGAGCACCAGTGTCTACTAGAAAACGCAACCTAGAATTTCTATCGGGTATAAAAAAATAGGCGACCAGGAGTAGGACTGCCAGCAACAGTTGTCGAGGCTTGTCAAAACCTGTAGTGAGATCACCTTCGACGTCCCCAAAATCCTAAACTCCCTGCGACGTGAGAGTTGCCTTACCAGTACCACCGTGCCTGTTTACATTATCTTGTGAATGTAAATTTACTACAAACCACTAACATCAAAGTTAGTGTGTTGGCGTAGGTATCGCAGTCTTAGTCGTGGCTGTATAATGAATCCGCGCCATCACTACTACTATAGCTATAGTGTGTGTCCGTTCGAAGAGAACCGGTTTGCGGCGTAAACGTGACTTTCCGTCCGCAATATACTCCTCGTTGATCGCACTTATCACAGCCATGGTATGCACCGTGCCCACGAACCTGTTTAACGTATGAGCGAGCCGGTGTATCACAGATTACCGCCTTCAAACAGACCATCACGAGAACGTTGTCAACTAGTATGCCATTACATAGCACATCACGTAGTTCTTGCATTACGTCGGAAAGATATACGTTGACATCTTCCGCTTTGCTTCTCCCTCCATACACACCAACTACAAACGGTTCGGTTACGATCGGTTCAATCAGGCGACAGAGCACCGGCCATATTGTGAACTTCCCCGCATTCGTTGGTGATAAACCATCCACGTGCAACTGGATTCCAACGGACGTCACATGGTGTAGCCGCCAGCTTGTAATAGCATTCACAATGCCCTGAACCAACCCTAAATGAGCATATTCGCCCGGATAAACGACACGTATGGGCGAACTTCGCGGCGTCGACAACAACGTTCGCGCATCACTGGGTAACTCCGGTATTCTTTCCTTCAAGATGCGTAAAAGTCGTGTCACCTGCACTTTAGGAGTGTTGCTGGAAATTGCCCAGTCCCGGAGGCGGTCGACAACGCTAGCGTCAGGAAGGTCGGCTCCCGGATCCTGCACACCAGTCTCTGTAGAGTTATGTGATATACCTAAAATAAATCGTTTTGTGATTGTTACAGTTTAAAGTGCCTTCAGACTGCGGAGGTGACATATGTTTCGGTACGGACGCCATCGTGGGTGCACAACGTTAGCTATCGTCCACATTCTCCATCGAATCTTGTACATTACGATAAAATTCAGCAAGCGAAAGTTCCGCGTTTCGATAAATTGTGGATCGACTGGCAAACACCTGAGAAAACCAATGACTTCATCAAATAAGTTAATA
>LOND01000155.1:53523-65873 GCA_014220965.1 Paragonimus kellicotti | reverse complement strand
TTCCACGTAATCTCCACATTCCAGTGAATTCCGGTATGAATCGGTGGTGCAGGTTGTGTGGTTCCGCAGATGACTCAGTCTCAGTGTTCTGATGAGTAGTCGGGGAGTTGGTTAATTTCAAGTCGAACATCACCCACAATTCATTACAGATATCGCATTTCCACAGACTTTCCAGTCGGCCCCTTTCGAAAACTAACACTAGACTCGAGTTTCGCTGTCATTAGAGCTCGTCAGTAGTGCATATCTTTGCTACTGCCGGGACTAGAACTCCAGCCAAGCTTTTAATCTCAGTGTGACAGTCAGACTGTGGCCCGTCCATTCTGATTAAACAAATTACTGAAATGGTGAGTATGCACAGTATGTTGAGGTCTAAAGCAGCTGACGGCAGTCAAACATCCAGAGAGGTTAAACTGCCTCATTTTATGTCGATTGGATAATAATGGGAAGGAGTATACGAAGAAGAAGTGAATAAATGAGAGAAGAAATAGATAAGTGGAGAAAGGGAGAGTAGAAGGCAACGACGGTCGATTCGCCCGTTGAAGTGAAGAGAAAAAAGATATTCCAATGAATTGCGTACGTAAGGCTCTATCACTGTCGTAAGGGGTTGTGAAATTCTTTAAGTTATTTGTGCCTCATGAAATCCATGGAAAATGCGTCGACTGGAAAACGCGCGAGCCACTTGTTTTCCGCCGTGCAAGAAGTAATTAGAAGTCATCCGTCAGGTGCTAATGGACAACAGAATTATCGTTGGGAACAATCCAGAAATTACTTCATCACTGTTACGCATGTAATTTATATTGCTGACCGTGTTAGCAGCTGCACTCGTGAAATTCCCAGGAATTTCTTACCAGTGTTTCCGATATTCTGATTTTCCCGTTTTCAAATCTTCCGGTAGCATCCAGTTTATTTAGGAATGTCGATGAGTCTCACATTATGCACTCTCCTCCCCACAGTTTCCCCTTATCTCTCCTAGCAATTTTTCATTTCTCACCGCACACATTTGGAAAAGTAATAATGTGCTGTTCTTTCTTGGACAGATTGCACATCTAGTCAAAACACAGTTGGTATATATCGCGAGATGTTAACATTTCGATTTACTCTTATCAGATCGCCAACGTAAAACCAGCAAATTTTATACAAACTGCACATAGCAAAAACAATTGCTTATTTTTGGTTTGCCGTATCAAGTTTGAAAATTTTATACGAACTACACTTCAAGAAACCAAAGCGAAGACGCTTCAGAACTTGCAAAATTCACTACCTCGTGGGCGGATGTCAGCCTTCACCAGAGATGATTTTAAACACATTCACAATTTATCGGCTACTCACTTTACCAAAGCTCAGTTGGATGTACTTTCGTTGGGTCTAGACTTCAAGGTGCCACCGAAACAAGTGAACAAACTACAAACCCAGGTTCAATTTGAAAACCTGTATGAGCAAGTTAAAGATCTTACTCCCGCCTCACTGGACAACGCGGACTGGTTTCGTGCAAAGTTGGTTGATATCTCACACGAGTTTCTATCGGCCCCAATACGCCAGAATTGTTGTTTGTCCACAGAACACTACAGAGCCATCAAGGAGCTCAAAGAAATGACTGGCCTAGTCTTCCTCAAGCCAGACAAGGGCTCTGGCGTTGTCATAATGAAGAAAGAGGACTACGTAGCCAAGATGAATGTGGTATTTTCTGATGCACGGAAATTTCAATTGGATGCCAGCCTAGTAACAATTTCCTGATTGAAAAACAGATATCAAGGAAACTACAAATATTGATGCTGCATGGATATCTTTCTGAGATTCAGTATAAGAAACTGAAACCAACAGGCACGCAGACACCGAGGATGAGAGGTTCACCAAAAATCCACAAGACGGGTATCCCACTACGACCGATATTATCCATGAACAATTCGGCATACCACAAACTGGCAAGATGGTTAGTGGACATCCTTAAACCAGTTCGTGAATTGCTATCCCCAATTGTGTTCGTAGTTCCTTTGAGCTAGCAGAAATTTTGGAGAACAATTCAGTAAGTCCACAGATGATGTACTCGGTCGACGTAGACTCTTTATTCACTAATGTACCGCTGCGTGAGACTGTTGAATTTTTATGTGATTTTATTTCCAGTCAGAATGTAAATTTAGGTATTCCATTAGATCTTCTTAAGGATCTCATTTTTGCTTGTACAGAAAACATTCCGTTTGAATTCGAAGGTGTTAACTATAGACAGATTGATGGTGTAGCTATGGGTAGCCCACTGGGTCCTATATTGGCGGATGTATTTTTGGGAATGCTTGAAAGGCAATTTCAAGAAAGGATTTCGGGGGTCCTGCTTTACAAACGTTACGTGGACGACACTTTAGTTGCCTCCGCTGCTTTTGCTTCATTTTATAACTATTTGAACTCCGTCCACCCAAACCTCTCTGTATCTTATGAGGTGGAGGTTAATAATTGCTTGCCGTTCTTAGACATTCTTATAACCAGACGTCAAGATGGTACATTGCAACGATCTGTTTATCGTAAGCCAACTTGGAGTGGACAATATTTGCAGTTCTCCAGCTTCGCACCTATTGCTTATAAACGAGGGCTAGTGAAAACGTTATTTCACAGAGCCAGAATGATTTGCACTGCAGATCGATTGGAGAAAGAAGAGTTTATTAAGAAAACGCTGATGGATAACGGCTATCCTGAAAAGTTTGTGGATATCCACAGTAAAAAGAAGAACCAAAAGTGATAAGCTGCATTGCGGAGAAGAACATATTTCTGCAAATCCAATTCAAGGGTGACCACCTGACCAACAACATTAGTCACAAATTGATGTCGGCGTTGCAACGCACTTACCCAGCTGCCCAACTGCGCGTCCTGCTAAGCACTAGGGGTTTGGCTCTTCATAGCGGTGACACACTCAACCGATCAGTCTGTCTCCCACGTAATATACCAGTTCAATTGCAGTTGCAATGACGTCTACATAGGCAGGACAGATCGCCGCTTGCAACAGGGTCAACTAGGTGACCGGTTGCTAAAATGTTTGGCGATCGATGAGGCAGGCTTCTTCGAGCTTGTTACATCGGCCAGTTTTGTGTGCACAGAAGACGCTGACGCAATCAATCTCCTTGCCGTGGAATTGATTGCACTATTAGCGCGTGAAAGGTCAGAACTATGTGGTTGGTTCGTTCAATTGTTGTTGCTATACGCAGTTTGTATAAAATTTGCTGGTTTTACGTTGCGACTGATGAGAGTAAATCGAAATGTTAACATCTCGCGATATGTCTTCTCTCTGTTTTGACTAAACTGATTACATATGATTGGATTTTCGGAACGTTGCGCGGCTGGCCAGTAATTTTTAGTTGTTTGGCTGAGTTGTGTTATTAACTGGATAGATTACAAATCCTTACATCTTGTGAACACTTGTTATCCGATCTACAACTCTTGACAGTTAGCTGTCACCTGTAGTAATTCGCTTTTATCATCACATCCCCTGTACACCGGAATACTCGTAAGCCGCCGGTTAACCATATTGCCCGAACTTACGATTGTTTCCGTGACACGAAGGACTCCCATCTTTAGGGTTACATCAGACCTTAACCAAAGGACCTTATCACCAGCAATTGTAACGACCTGACTCAATCCTCTCCTTGCACGGACATCCGTCACCTAACTTATAAGACGTTGATAATTTTAAAACAGTGGGCTTGGGCACATGCAAACCGTCATACATCATCGTACATCAGGAATATGGCCGCTCAGTCCAGTCTGTTTTATACAGGGTCAGTGTTCAACACTCTACGGACGGGCTCTCACGCACCTCCATGAACTGTAGACACCTTTGCTGAGTGTTCTTAGCTATCTCACACAAACAGGGACAAACAACTAAATTGGACGTGCACCAGTACCCAAACTGTGTTTGCCCAAACCACACTGCTTCATGAAAATCACAGGTCACATCTCCGAGAAGTCACGTAATCTCACATAAGTTTTTCAACTCAAACGAGTGAGAAGTTGCCACCAACTGCTACGCACAACCCAACAGGCAAACTGATGCCCTCCACTACGACGTCCAGTGGAACCCCCAGCCCACTTTGCTCTTGAAGCCTGATGCGATCTCCACCTATCCTTGTTCATGCGGTCCTGATTCGATAAGAAACACTGAGGAAAAAGTCAAACATTCAGACGCTACAGACAGCACCGCCACCCCATTCTCAAAAGAACCTTCCAATAGCCCTAGCGTAATCATGTTCAACTTACCTAAGCCAGAAGCCTCTGGTTAATCTGAAAGGGACGACCACGACCGCAAGCAGTAGAACGATCTCAGCACCTCGTTGACATTCAACGTTATTCCATATACCTAATTTAAAAAGTCCTTCCGTGGGCACAGCGCCAGGTTCATGGAGCGCCCGCAACGCACTATTCACGCCACACTCGACCGTGAATGTGGAGGGTGTTCTATTAGCCGACTCCCGCTCTTCATAGAGACCGACGGACGAAATACATATTTATCGGAATTGAAAAACCATCAACGTAGTGAAAGCCGCCCACCAAAAGCTCTTCAGGCCCGCCGGGAAACGTGGTGTCATCCTACACGGGATTTGAAGCCAGAGAATCTCGCTGATGTAAATCTGTGCTGCCCTATTTAAAACAAGCTCGCACCGACTGCGATTGCGGCCACCATTCCCCGGCTACTCGTACCCATTCCTCTCTCAATGGTTACCATTCTCAAATTGTTGAGAGTAAGTCTGGTTTCGGAAACAGTGGCTCTAGAAACATTGGGGGCATGATGTTCCTATCGCACCACCGCCCGATACCCGAGATCATATTCTGTAGTCTGCGGCACGATACGCGTCCGTCCTGTCACAAATCTACAGGGTTTTCATGATAGAACGGCTACATGGAAGTCCTTCTTGAAGTCAGTGGAGCATTACGGCGAACGCAACTGCATGCATTCTGGTTTGTGTACATGTCTCTTGATGTTGGGTACTCTTTCTGAGGTCAATTGTTACGGTGGCCTCCATGAACGAATTCAGAGGATTAGTCCGTAGATAATTACGATGTTCAATTAACAACCATCCTTAAAACTGCAGATCACGTGTCCCGCCACTAGTAATATGCCGTTCACACACTACCTAACAACAACCATAGATCTAGGCTGCTTTTCAGGTATCACCGTCTCAAAGGATTTCCTCTCCTCCCCCGTGGCAATTCCCAACGTTGTGTGGTCTGTGTGTCTGTAGCCTAGGTGGTCTGAGGACTGTATGAACCCCAGGAGCTAGAGATACTTTCGGCGCGCTCTTCTTTCAGATTCCAATTAGTTCATGTTCTCATTTTTTGTGCAAGCTATGTGCCACGTTCATGTACCCCATCCTTCTAGTATCTTTCGTATAGAACAAGTTGTTGACATGTACACTGTTGTTTACGCGTCAAGGCCGCCTGTGTGCCCACACTCGTGCTGAGACTCAAGCTGCGTTCTGATTGGTCGCGCCTTCAACGACCAACGGCTCATTCGTCCACGCACATAAGAATGACGCTACCGCTTGTAAATGGGACAATATAGTTTGTACTTCTACTGAGTCACGTGTTCTCTCTACCGTTGTTATAGCCTGTAAGGCTTACTGTTGATTGCACCCGAATAGAATACAACATACACTAGCTATAATTTGAGCGACGTTACCTCAGAACGCTTGAAGATGGGTATCCAAACTAACGTTCCTTTCCGCAAAATGAAGGAGCAGGTGAGTGGCCTAAATAGAAAGCAACCAAGATTATAATAACACTAAAAAAAATTCAACGATAACAACTAAATGTAAACGTATGATTATAAATGAAATACAATATCTGTTGTTAAAAATGGAGGGACTCACACTTAGGTGAAAACCACTGGGTTGCTTAAGTCATCGCATACAAAAAGGAGACAGCGTGTACGAATCAACAGCCGTGTGGCTTTTCTAACGATTTCAGCTGTAACCATGTTCTCTTGTTTGTCTGTTCTGTATGCATGATTCTGTGTACGCCTGCTATAGGAGGCCTGATATGAACTCAGTGCCACTTTCTTCAGTCGTGCAACCAATTGCACGCAGGGAATGCTTGCTCTCCTCTCAACGACTCAATTATAATTCTATTACTGATGAGTAGTAGGGGATTTTGTTTTTCATATAGATTGAACATCACCCACAATTGATCGCAGCTGTCGCATTCCCATAGACTTTCCAGTCGGCGATCAATTGTGGGTGATGTTCAATCTATATGAAAAACCAAAATCCCCTACTACTCATCAGTAATCAAAATACCGCTCAACAAGTCAATGATTTCTGTGATTTCAACTTGGAGAGAAGTCCTAGTCGAGGGGTCATCGATTGGAGTTAACAGACAGTAACTGTGTCTCCTCTCGAGGCGATCGGGCAACCTGATCATTACTCACAAGCGAAAGTGGTTGAGCGTTCACATATGATAATTCGGTCGTGCCTAATGTGAGGTCAATGGCGCAGTGGTAAACACGGTTGCCTCATGAAAGCATGGCCGGAGTTCTAGTCCCGGCAGTGGCAAGGATATGCACTACTGACGAGCTCTAATGAGAGCGAAACTCGAGTCTAGTGCTTCTTTTCGAAAGGGGCCGACTGGAAAGTCTATGGGAATGCGACAGCTGCGATCAATTGTGGGTGATGTTCAGTCTACGTAATTCTATTCTTCAAGGTCGTTTTACCTGGACTTTTTTGATCGTTGTTTAACGCAGTCGAAGGTTCTGCGCACGTATCGCTTGGTCCTCTTTTGAGCGCTGTCGCTGTTAGTCTCAGACTAGGCTAGAACTAATTACTTTTCATATTTCCAAACAGTACCACAAATATAGCTTTTTTCTTCAAACCTTACTGCGTTCTTTTAGTTCGATGCCTGTTGGGACTACGTTTCGATTGCTCTTCAGGAAAGGCGTTTTAAATTGTTAGTGGACGAGGGTCTAGCGCATACCCACTTGTCCACTACAAGCGCCGGTAGGTAGGACTGAAAGACGGCTGATAAACAGTTTTACGCGCGACTTAAGAAACAAAGCGTAGAACGTTGATAGATAGGTAGAAACGTGGAGCTAAATTATTTCCTCGTGTCATTAAGCTGTCAGCCAAGTGAAATGTCATTAGTGAAGTGTGATGAAAGAGACAGTGCACGCAACCTCATAGTGTGGAATTTATGTATACGGGCAAGAATAAGCTCAACGTAATATTCGCTTCGTGAACTTTCTCATGTATCTTGTCTCAAATACGGGAGAAACTGCCTGCCTACGATAGACTTCCAGCCCTCAAACATATCAAAGGAACAACATTTTCGGAGAAAGTCTGTTGTAAAATGTTTCGATGTGACAGGCAGTTGACAACGATGGCCTTCTGTGTACTTAGTGAAGGTCGAAGACAACGAAGGATTAGGCAGGACACCAAATTCAATTCAACCGCCTAACAACGCTGAGGAATATTATTTGCATGTGGTCAATGAGAATTGTTGTGTTACGTCAATCGGAAGCTCAGTTAAAGGAGTTGTCTTCGAAGGCTGCAATCCGTCATTAGTCTTTTCAGATACACAAACTGATCAGTTTTCTACTTTCGTGGCACACACCTCTCTGCGTGTACTTAGCACGACCGTAGTGGCCGGCCTGACGTTTGAATCCACGTATGCAATAACGAGCAATTAGGTCGCAGATAATCGAATGAAGCGTCACAAAAAGCGGTTATCCCGACTGTTTCTAAGTGGGCCCTGTTTGTTAGACATGTCTTTGGAGTACACAACAAATTTACCAATATATATTTTTAAGTGCTCCGGACAACCACCGTCACAAGATGAGCTAATCACAACTGGGCAACGGACAAACGATCGAATAATGCGACCAAGAGTAAGGCACGTTTCACTGCCTGTGAAACCAAAATGAGGCGGCCTATTGATGCTAATTTGCAAAGTCACCATGCAAGGTCGCCGTCACTAAGCCCGTGCGTTTTATGTGCAGTTTATGGGCCGTGGTTGAATCCAACGTGCATGTACGAGCCATTGAGAAGCGGATCCTTGGGACACGTTCTTGGAGTGCTGTGTATGAGTTTTGGGTCTAACTGCAATTCACGAACAAGCGGCTTCAATTATGCGATAAGCAGTTTCAGATCAACGACCGCGATGGACTTCGCCTGAGTAAAGAACAGTCTCATGGCATCAGGGATAGATGCGGTTATCACAGTAATATCCACCATAAAAATCGAATGATATATCGTTCACAGACTCATATGAGTCATGCAGATCGAGTATAACCCCGACGGTTGCAAGTGGACACAGGATTTCCTCTATCACTTGATCGCCTTCATCCTACTCACTTTAAAGTAAGTATAACGAAAAGTAGTCTTACCATGTTTTGCTAAGAAAATAACTTCATCCTCCGAGGTGACAAGGCAAGCATAAGAGGAAACATTAACAGTGCTGATGCTAAGTCTTATACGTTCCGGGCGTATTCAGCGATAAATAGTGGTATCATAGTTGATTTTCGTGCGGAACTCAGGGTGCATCAAGACTGTTTTAACTAGGAAGCTTCGGGAAGTACGAAAGCGAGTAAGTATAAAGCTAAACAGGTGTCTTAAATAATTCAAGACACCCCAAGTGAGAAATCCAGTCCACAGCATATCCACACTGAAATAGTACAAGTGCGTTATATCAAGCCTACATTCGAAGTGATGTGTTATTAACTAACATTAGCCGTAATATATTACAAAAATTAACGCAGAAAGTAATAAACCTTGAAGGACGTGATAGCGGAACAACGCAGAACAAACGCTCTAACCTAAACGAACACACTTTTTTCCTAAATTCTAACCGCCTATTCTCAAGTCGAGTATATCAATCAAAAGGAAAAATACTGTTTTTGAGTTCCTATTAACCATTATCTAACAATAAAATTGGTCCACGAAAATGCTCCGTTCGTTAAAATTTCGAGTCTTTGGTTGGCCAGTTGGAGCGGAAAATAGAGGCCGATACCTCACCTGCCTCTAGACAACTAGACAGGATCGGTCACCTGTTTACCAGGTTTTTTATTGTCGCTGTAAACAGTGTAACTCAAAACGATGGGCATTCCTCCGAACGGCGGCACAGGTTGTTACGACCTAACCGTCTTCGAGCATCTCGTAAGGAAACAACGATCGAAGAATTCAGAAGACTTCGATCAAAGTTTCTACGGTACTATTTCGTAAACAATAAAATGTGTGAAAAAAAATTGGCTACATACCTCAACTGTGACGGTCAGTATCAACAGTTAGAATTTGCCGTAAATCACAAATCGATTGCTTAAAGTTGAATAAACATTACAAAACGAATATTAGAAAGTTACCTCACAAGTCCCTTTAATAATGCAAACAGAACAGAAAGGTTCACCTCCGGTGAAGCACGCCAAATAAAAGCAAATATGTTACACAGTGACCTCCAAACGAGTAAAACAATATGTACGGGTAAGTAGGTACGGTTAGGTTGCAAAATTGAGAGGAGAGTTATGTACCGAAGGGCCAAATAGAAAATGTAGGCATCAGAAACGTCTGGAAGAATTTTCCAACAGATTCGGAAACCGAGTGATGCACTGCTCGCCAAAATTCTTTTTCAATAGCCGCGCCTTATGAGTGACATTGGTGCTGTCTAGGTCAACTCCTGTCAGGCTTTTGCAAATATTTACAACACATTGCACTTGGTTCAAATTCATTATAGATGTCTGTTGTGTACCAGGGACCATCTTAAAGATAATAGACGTTCTCCGGGCCTCCCATCTTAGTCTATGGGTCCACTGACGTCAAATGCGTCGCGGATTAAAACCGTCCTCCAAGACTTCCACACTGCACCCTAGACGCAGCCGAAACGCCTAACAGCCACTCCGAAAAGCAGCGCTCGATAGCCCACATCGAAGCGGTTACAGAAACGCATGAGGTGCGCATGGTCCTAACATCACTTCCTTTACCGAACTGTTTGTTCACAATACCCTCCAGAGGACAGTGACGACACACATCATGTCTTAAAATCCCACCATTTGCCATCACACAAACAGTACGGATTAATCCGTCCGAACCGGAAAAACACTGCACCACCAAGCCGATGAGCCAATAGTTTCTCGGATTTGCATTGGCTGTCATTAGCACGACGTCGCCTATCTGAAAGTTGCCTACTTGATTCAATCACTTTTGTCGAGCTTGAAGAGTTGGAAGACATCCTCTTACCCACCTTCAAAATACCGATGTTAGGTAGTTGGTCTGTTTCCATAGCTCTTCGTATTTTTTGGTGATGGCTTTCTCGAATTCCAGTCCGACGTTACCACTAAGACGTAACAAGTCACTCGGCGACAGAGAGAATAAATATCCACAGACATCAGTGGTACGATTGGGCGATTATTGAGGATTCGTTCTATCTCAACAAATAACGTCAACAAAGTTTCACTTTCGGACGTTTGCTCTACGCAAACTGAATTCAGATTCGTCGAATAGACCTTGTCAGCCTCTTCCACACTCCGCCTCTGTGACTAGCATATGGGGGATTGAAATGCCACGTGACACCTCTTCGTAGCAGCCTAACCTTCACATCATTATGGCCTAGCGTCCCACTCCAACTTTGGAGCTTTGTTAGCACCCACAAAGTGTGACCTGAATAAATATCGGTTGGTGCTCCTATTCTTTCTGTAAATCGAAGCAGTAACATAAGGAAGTAGTCAGCACTCATAGTCTGTGCAACCTCTAGGTGGACTGCCTTAGACTTCAAGCACGTGACTACGCAACCACATTTCTTTTCAATTGTCCGACCTCTTTTCTCTTTGAACGAACCAAAGTTGTCCAAACCAACGTGTGAGTAGAGATACCAGCCAGGTTGTGTTCTCACAGAAGGAAATGTGGCCATCAAGTGTCTGTCCGCAACCACGTTCGGGCATTGGCGGAAGACACACCGGCCCATGAGGGATTTAATCGCCACTGCACCATGTAGAATCCAGAACCGTTGAAGAATTGATGCGGGCACATCAGACTTCCCAGCATGATCCTTCTTCAAATGAAAGAAACGGACAACAATATCTATCACGTATTGTACTCAGGGCAATATGATGGGAAATTTTTGGTCGAATTTCAGAGCCAAAGTAGATAACCTCCCATCCATTCGTAGGAGACCGTCAATTACAAACGGACAACAGTTATATAGGCTCCTTCGATTAAGTGTTCATCTCTTCTCGTTAACACACGAGTTAGACGAAATTCACATTTTGCGACGAAAGGCTTCTAGCCGCACCAGCCGCAAAATACCTGCTTCGGCTGATTGTAGCTCACAGGTGTCAAATGGCCTACCTTCATTGTGTCTTTCTGATCAGTAGTATTCATTCAAATCCAATAAGATTTAAACCGATTCAATCAAGCGATGACTTTCAACAGTTTGTGCCATTCAGAATACTTGTAACAAATTGGTAGCGATCTCTCAGATTTGTTCAAAACATTCATTTGTAATGCAGTTTTTTTTAACTCAACACCTTTCATAGGTGGTCCACAAATCCGGTGGTTGTCTGAGAAACTTTGGACCATGCAATCACTCTTGTGCATACTGCACGCTTCTCACTCCGCGTGATGCTTTATCCGCAGGATTATCACATGATCGTACATGCCTCCACTGTCGTGGGTCAGAGACATCACGGATGTATGACAGTTGGACTTGGAGTTTATAGACGCTCGATGCATCACGCACGCGGCTATTCTAGATTTAACCTATCGACAGGCATTGCAATTAAACTGAGCGTAATCCGGAGGACCACCAGACGTCCGGGGCTGAGAGATGCAACGAGTTTGCTACAGACCAAATATGGTTATGACATTTTACATGATCTGCTCCTTGAGCTTACGGAATTGAGAATATAACTAGATACCAGACTCCGGCACTCTGACAGAACGAAGCTGGCTGAACTCCACAACAACAATTACAGTACAGTCCTGTGTACATAATCATTTTGTCTGCAAACATCTCTGTTTGTTAATCAACCTGCAAATCAGATTCAATCGGCCAGTAGGTTTAATGGGTTTTGTGCAGCTCCAAGAAGTTTCTTAACTGTAGGCGGCTTATATGTTGTTGACAATTAACTGTTTTCTCTTATAACTTATTTTTACGTCTACATGCACCCGTTTTTTAACATCACCTCTGTATCACGCAGTTTCCCGTTCTGAAAATTGAAGTCTCTTGTTAAACAATTGATCCACACCTGTCCAGAATGCCGCGACGCTCAAAGGCTCCGAAGGATATGCCAGAGGAGAAACAAGTCCCACAGTTTGTTGGCAGTGGTATTCGCTTTGACTCTGATAGGCCTATGTCTTCGACCGTTGAGGTTAGTATTAGGAATAATGTCA
>LOND01000154.1:173669-186141 GCA_014220965.1 Paragonimus kellicotti | reverse complement strand
AAAGCGGACGGCACAGAAGCTACTGAAAACGGCAGTCCCATCCACCCATGCGGCTGCGATCGAACTGTTCAGGACCACGCTTAGTTCAGCATGACCGATAACGGCGGTCGTCGAGTCACCCGAGTATACTGTGCAGGTGCCGCTAGTTCGATAAGTTGATTACTGTCCGATATTCTGATAGATAAAATGCAGCGAAAATTGACCTTTACTGAATCAAACGTCTGCCGATTTATCTGTCTCAGATTACAAACGCTGAAAGCACCTATATAACCTCACACGTTGGACCTGAAAATCGACGAATAGGCTGGTAAACCACACGCGTGTATGGATACCAATCCTGTGAGAAATAGGTCGAACAACATACTAGTAGTCAAATATAAGAAACAAACCTTCTCTTGCTCTTGTGGATGATAATGATGAGCGCCCCGTGTCTGCTGATTGGCAGCAAGAGGTGTTGCAGGTAATTCTTCCACATCGGCCTCGCACAATTCACCCCAGCCATCTGGCAAACACACGTAAAACAAGGGGAGAACAAAACACAAACGCATGCAGACAGTACCGGGTGTTGTGTTGGACAAGACGAGCAGATGAAAAACGCAGTGGATTGAAAGCATGCTCACGTAAATCATGCAACAAACGGAAATACTCGGAATTAGGGAATTCGAATAGCATTAGAATCCGTACTTGAATTGAAACCTCCGGCACAAGTAATAAAGAGACCTCGGACTGGTTGCAGCAAGCAACTGTTACTCATTATACGAGAGCCCACATTTGTAGATGTACGTCAATACTGAAGAAATCATGGCCTGTCATTGGCTGATCTTAAAGGCGAATAAAGGAAGATGTAACATTGGAGTTGTTCGTCCAATCCTAGTGTAGTACCTTAACACGAAGTTTAGAATGGTCTCTTGTTAGATTTCTCAATGTGTCAGGGTTTGGATAAGCGCTGATTTTCACAAGTCACGCAGCTATCATAGGGCAACTGATCACTGTCACAAACACTTCTTTCGTTGCATTGATTGACGACGCCCTTTTGTGGGTTCCGATGTTATTTTCCGATGGATAAACCTTAGTTTGTGAGCTTCTGCTATTCACACTGAGTCTGCAACGTCTCGTTTAGAATAAATTATTCGTCTGACGTGGAATGCTGTATTCGACTGAAGCGCTTCGGTGTCGACACAAATTCACCGGAAGCTGTTTTTATCTGGAACCTGTCAGTTCACGTTCGTGAACAACCTTCATTCTAGCTTTACGCACCAGCCGGGTACGTTAAAAACGTGTATCAATTACGAATACATTGGCCATTATCAAGAATACTATGGGGCTGTGTCCACTGTTGAAGTGATTTACACTCCAATCAGAAATGACTTTTGTGTGCGTTGTTGGCAATTCGTAATTAAAACATCGGCCAATTGTCATAGACATTGAGAGCTCTAGCATTTACAGGGCCAACAGTGTTTAGCAACACTAAGATAACATACTACAAGGGAATTCATCTGTGGTCTGAATTCTGACCCAACACGTCGTCAGATTGTTAGAACGCAAAATGTTGGACCTCACTAGGACAAGTGACTTAAAATGGCGCAGAGTCAAACCATAGATGTTTCATCGGTCCAGTGTGTCCGCCCTCATGTAGCACAATCATTCATGCTCAAAAATTAACAGAAAAGCTAACTTCCCTGAGCTTTTCAACTGGACCAAATTCGTATTTACTTTTATGCGGATGTGGTAGCTGTCCCCGAAGCGAATAACCAGCAAGGGAAACGACTTTTATACCATGAAAGAAAAGGAAGTTTGCAGGTAAACAGAAGTCGTCAGGTGCATTGTATTTGTCTCTAAACTCAAGTTGTCGTTCGTTCAGTATCACAGTCTCTGCTTGGCAAACTGAGACTGTTATGCATGTTATAACGGAGTGACAGGGTAAGTGGTGATTGGCACTGTAAGTCGAAGACGTTATATTTAGGCAAATATTGTTACTTGTAACTAACGATATGTAGAACATACCAAAAGATAAATTCTAAAAGCTTCCACATGTCTAACAAGCGATACCCGTGGGGTCACACCGCGGTCACCTTAAACTAAAGACCACATTCCATGAGTGTGACACTGACCTTTGTTAAAACCCTGTAAGGATATTCTGCTAGAGCACGAACCCTTTGGTGTCAGCGTATGGGTACCTCCTGTAAAGAAAGCAAACCGTTGTTTTCGTTTTCTGGTCTCATTGCTATATAGATCGCACCACCGGCCTTTTCCAAGGAACTTAATCCAGATAGCAAGCCAGTAAACAGTAAACGTAAAAGATGCAGTGCGAAGACGAAGCTCTCATTTGTCTGCAAAGGTTACTGAAAGAAGGCATTCGTTGAATCAGTTACGTCTCTTTGGAAATCTCAGGCGCCAGTTACCATAAATGGACGTCGAGAAAAGAGATTGGCAAACTCCATCCATTGATTCAAATATCGGCAGACTTATGCATTAACAAGAACAGACGTTATGGCACAGAAAGACTCCATTAACACCGGTGAGTGAAAGGTCTGAATCTACAGAGTGTACACAACCGAGGAAAGCAAGAAAAGATGTACTGTCCATGAGGTCCGTAACGAGTTGTAACAATTGATCGCAGTCCATTTGGAGACACCAATGGTGCTGCCTGTTACCAAACAGCTGCTGATGAGATTAGTTCAGAGCAGAACTCAGATGTCATTTTGTCAATGTTGACAGTGTTGCCGTGAAAAGAAAAGAACATTTTGAGTACGATATGAATTTGAAGATGTCCCTAGCTGTGGTAGAAAAGTAAGATTTCAATTCGAACAACAGAACGAATGCACCTCAGCAGCAAGGAAAATAAAGCTATTAAGCTATGATTTTTTTTACGGGAATTGTGAAATCTGATCTAAAACTGTAAACCAACAAAAGAAGTGGAACCACTAGGTGGCTTGAAAGCACAACGCAGAACAGCTGAGAAGTCAGCCAACTAATCGCGATAAGTCGTCCAGTATGCAACAGAACTTCCTGTGACAGTGCAGACTAGAGATATATGATCCATCATCACAACAGATCTGAAAAATCCCTTGGAACTCGAAGTCGATGCTTTTAGGCGCAATGGCTACGACATTATATCAAAATTAACGACCGGCTGCTTTCCGCTTCATGATCTCATCGGTCACCGAACGACATCACAATGCCATGAGAAAAGAGGCGTGTACGATAATGGAGGGCACCAAAGAATAGGAACACTGTGTTCTCGGCACTGACTTTGAACTAATTACGGACCGGCGTTCTGTCGCTTCCATGCACACACACTACGGAGGCGAAAGATCAAAAAACACCAGAATGTGGAGTCTTTTGTTACAGTGTTGTCAGTAGACCCGACACTGAAAACAAAACGGCTGATAAATTATCGCCGAGGTTACATCCAAGCACTTTCATTTTTGAAAATCGAAGTCAACTTAATGAAAATCGTTGTTATCCTGGTGTGTGGCGTATTAAGTTTAAAGGTCGAATCCTCAGTCATTTACGTCAGATGCTTACTGGCTACCGCTAATGCGCAGTTGAGCTTTCCGTTCTCATACACTTGTCTGGATACGTCTTATTAACCACCAAAATCGATCCTGTCAGCTTATTTTCGACATGCGGTGTACCAACCTTACCACATCCGCATCAAGATTTATCTTTAACGTCAGACTAAATGAAAAAAGGTCTACCATGATCGAGATGTTGCAATATGCGGAACAATCGTTTACAATTCACAATGCAATAGACAGGCCGAACGACTGAACGGTCGCACGTCTTTGGGTTTCAAAAGACTAGAATCCAGTCCATGGTAATGAGCACCAAGCGTTGCAACGCCCAACATCTGGTCTCCGATCTGTAAGGCTACCAAAGTCATGCCACAATCACATGTCCGTCCCTGGCACATCACGCCCGCAATTGCATACTGCATTCCGATCCGTTCCGTCGAAATGGAATGGCTCATTTTTAAAATAGAATCCGTTGACAAAAGAGATCAAACTGTTCGAATGAAATTCAGAATATGCATGTATTTGATTTTTCAGAGAGCGAGAGAAACTTTAGCACAGTCCCAGTTGGCCTCCGTAAGCAGTAGACGAAGAGGACTCACCAAAGATGATCAATACCCACAAGGAACAGATGAGAATTCAATCGACGAGCCGACACAGACAACCAAATGAAAGAATTCAACGATTGGCGCGCATCTACATATTCTTGGATGAACCTCTAAGCAATAATGAACGATGCCGTAGTATTAGTTATGCAACAGAGGAGCACGGTAATTAACGCGGTTTTGCCACATACGCATTAATATGATCACCTACATTTTGCCTTCACGTGTAAAATGTGGACAGTTAGAAAAGAAAGTCAGGTATATGACTTTGGTTACGTTGTTTACTATCCATATGGCTTCTGCCGTTCCCGTTTGAAAAATGAAAAATCATGAGTTTTTGCTGTTCTAACTCAAGCCGTTTATTGTTTGCACTACTCAGAAACAATGAGAATCTCAGTGAGGACTATCGGCTGCTTGTTTTTCTAAGAATGTATATTGACGATAGAGTAAACTGACCTCTGAGAACACAAACCCGAAGTAACATTTGGCACATGTCACTTATGAGACACGGACTTGACGTTCAATCGAACACTTGTTCCACATTCATGTGACACTATAATCCATGGCACAAGTTTACGTAAACAGAGCAGACGTTTCGTTGGTCATAGGTTCGGGTGAATACAACTGTTATTGGCAGAGTGCTAACTTTGTCTTGTATGGTAAGTAAAGGATTGTGCACAGTCGGTTGTGGATCAGAAAATTTGGTCGGGACATTCGTTCGAGGTGTTGGCGCTTACAGACAAGGCAGAATCCTCGTCAGCATTAAGATCAAGCACTGTCAAATTCGCTCAGCATTAAGATCAAGCACTGTCAAATTCGCTCAGCATTTAGATATGAGAACACATCTATCGTAAAACACAATTTAACGTTATCAATCCAGAAGCGCTCTACACTCACCGTAGCGCGCTTGCTTCTGGTTAAGAATCCACTTTACCAAATGACATAGACATAAAGTATGACAACAACGATCATGTCAATGATAACAGCTAGGTTTCTGTGTGATTCCACGATCATCCTCGTATTCGCCAGAATATTTCACCTGACACTGAGTATAGCTCAACCCGAATAGAACTCAGAGGGAAGCCAAGAGAGGATCACAAGACCTGGTGGGCGCAACGTGCAATCGAGAGAAACGAAGAAGGTATCATAGGGAACTCCTGATGAGAGCTTTTCTATCTCACCCGCACAAACGGCAGCGGAATACTAAGTCGGAAAAAAACAGTCCGTGAAGCCAATGATGAGCCTATTTATGATCTAAAACGGTGCTTAGGATAACGGGTTGAGCATTTTCAGAAGCAGCATCGAGGATTATGCATTTAGACACCACATGTACTCCCGCAATGGCGACACTGCCATTCTTGAAAAAAAGAAATCACATCTGAAATCAGGTTCGTAAAACGTTACAAGACATGCGGATCAGCCCAGATTCCTAACGCTCTTTCTACAGATGGGACAGCAGCCAAAATTATTCTTACAAAAACTCATCAAAAAGCTAGGGAAAAGAACGGGACAGAACCTCGGACAAGACCGCACACGAAAAACCACGAGACCGGAGGTGAACGGGAAATTAAGTCACCTATGAAATTGAAGCAACTGTTGGAATCCTTGAACACTCCTTGCATTGCAGCAACCGAAATGCTGCTGATTAAGGAAATCACTGTGCATCGCGAACAAGTGCTCTACTACCTACTCCGGTGCATGAAGTTCAAGGTCGGTGGCGAACAGGAAACTGAAACCCAGCTCACAAGTCACGAGGATTTCAGAATTTCAGGACGTCCAAAGTGGTCTAATTACTTTGGCTATTCCCGACAGTGTGATTCAGGCTGATATAAAAGCGAGCCACTAAACCGGAAAACATCCGGAGAGAGGAGCACATCGTAGGAATTTTTCATTGCTCGAAATGTCTCAGCGCTTACAGTTTTACTCCATGGACCCAGCAAATATCCAGCGACTACGTCTTGTATGGTAAAAAGGACGGAAAAACATCTGAGTAGAAGAACCGTATAAGCAACCACACAATAACACCCTATTAGTAATCTTCCCATTGTCTCAATGCTGCCTTCCCTTGCATTGAAGATGACGAAGAATCGCAATAAAACCATAAACATGGAAGAGGAAGACCTGGAAACTGAGGAGAAATCAATTACAGTTCTACAATTAGTGAGAAAGTCAACTATTACGAAGCGTATATCCTAAGGAAGCAGGCGAAGCGAATTGCGGGATATCGATCCAGTTTGAGAGAAAATATTATTTTCGAGACTATTCAAACCTACGGATAAAATCGAACACCACTCATTTGACGCGAAGCAAGAACGTCCTTCGGTTTACATTGCCTGGAGCATATTCGATATCGGATGTGAACCGTTCTGTATTGTTCTATTGCAGCTGTGCGAACAGATACTTGTGCGTTCCAACTTTATCTGAGCTGTTTTTCCGTTTGCATGTTAACGTCCCACAATCTCGTTCGTTCAAACAATACAGTTGCTATATACAGTTGTCGTGTCTGATTCACTGCTTATTCCGGTTTCTTGTATGACAATTGGCCGTCATATATTCGGCGTCCCTGTGGCTTAGCATTTACCCTGCTTCCAATAGTCGGTGATATCCGTGTTTTCCCAATCTCGGGTTGGGATTCAACCTGTACTGCTGAGCGCATGATAAGAAGGACAATGCAACACTAGGTTCATTTGCACTGGAAGGAAACAATGATGTGCCGTCACGAGTTGAAAATCGACAAAAGGAACAAGTCTTGGACGATTAATAACGGATAAGGGCATGGTCGTACGATAAACCAGAAACCAACACAGTCGGAAATTGGGCGAAATTAGTGGTCGTGCTTACAGTGTTTTATTGAACGGCCAGTTTCCGCCTTCCTTCAAAGGAGCATCCTATATGTATACCCATATATAACAGGATTTGACCGCTACATGTAGCTAACACAAACATCAACAAGAACAATGTAGACACAGCATGACAATCACTCGGAGGAGAATAATACATCGAAATTTCGGCCAACTACGAATCACAGGGACCAAGCGACGGAACATGCTCTACTAAGAAAATGAATTTGGCATGCAGTATGTTTGATGGCAACCAAAGCGGATGTGTAGAAGCAAAGAACAATAAGAACGACAAATCGCTTTCTTAAGTATGAATGAATGGATTCTCAGTCACTATCAACCCAAATTAGAACCAGTCACTAAAAAACCAAACAAAATCTGTGGTGGTCTCTTTTTCTAATCAGCTTCAATAAACGATACACACAAATAAGCAACAAGGATACGCATTGCTAATCCAGAAATAATGTTGAAGGCTACTACAGTTCGAAGGTACTTGCCATTAAGTTTCCACAGCAAATAACTTTTACACACAGTGAACACTGCTGAATTCCGATGAGACTGAGATCACAAGCTAGTGTTGAATTGAACTGAAGCATCGGATAAAGTTCATTCGAATACACAGAACAAGAAGCTAGAGATGTAGCGTTCAATGAACAGGTGCGAACAAAGCCAATTTAATAAGTCGTACATTCTATCTACAATTATGACATCCACACAGTTCGATACGATCACAGTCCGAAGAACGTAAATGGTTTGTAACTCGACAAGCGGCACAAAGCTAGTTCTGAGACTGCAAAACAAAACACCAAATGATCGAACATCAATGGATAACTGTAAGACGTGCTAATGAAGCTCGTCTGACACATTGGATTTTATCATCGCAAACCACGAACGAACTGCTTACCGTATGACTAAAAGACCCCTGTCGAGTTCAAGTCTGACAGAAATCGCACACACTTATCGCGGTGATAGTTGATTTGCACCACGCATGACATAAGATGATCAACAAATTCCGACACAGAAAAGTGAAAAACTGTCAGCGTGAAAGAAAAAACGGCACGTGGAAGAAGGGAAACGGTATACAATTGGATATCGACAAGATACCATTCTGCTAGACTTCACTGCAGTGAGTGACATTAGGCTGGACCACTTCAATGAATCGAGGTGTTGAGGAACGCGGAGAGCACAAGAGCAAGTGGATTGTGTAAAACGATGGCACAGCGATTGCAAAAAGTGATGCTCGATAAGGTAAAAACCGGTGCAGCTGATGTGTCGGAATAATCTGAAATATGGAGGTAACCCATCCGTTATGCCTGCGCTTATTTTTTAAAAATAGCTTGCATGTGGGGCATTAAAACTTAAACTGAACATCAGTTTTAATGGCAATCCCTACACAAAGTAAGGTTCATCAAGAGCAAAGTATCAAGAATGTTCACGGCAAACAAAGAAATAGATGCGATTAAAACAACGCTCACCAGAATTAGTATCTCTTAGATCCACAAAAGGTTCCGCAGTAAGAAGAGCCGCATGTTCTAACGACGTTGCACCAGCAAAGGATGGGTGTGGAATCAGTCGCACCGTACCAGATTCAAGTTCCGGGTCATCCTCACTGTTACTTAGGACGACTACCGAGGACGAACCGGATGTCATCGCGTCATCCGGCTCACTGAGCACCTGAGATTCACAATCCTAATGCACAGGATATAGGACGGATTGTAGAAAAAGACAAAGCACGTTAACATGAGCGGAAGATTTCACAATGCAGAGAAAAATGTTAATCAAAAAATAGCTGTGGCAAAATATTTTACCAGGTAGAGATTAGGATAGCAGAACTTTTTCACAGATCGGATGCAAAACAAAGGACAACTGCAACCTTACAAATGGCAATGAAGATAGTTTTGAAACAAACTATTCGACTATGTGGTCATAGTGCTTCCTGACTACCTATGCAATGACCAGCCGGAGTAGTTAAGTGGAAACTTATCTGATCACTATGATGACATGCAGCTTTCACGTTAGATGGATATGGCAAGTGTGAAGTAAACAACGCCAAGGAGCGGAATCCGCGTATGAGTCTGTATTCACGACTATTAGCGTAGGAAGATGCTTCACTGACGTTGAGGTATCCTTTCAGACAAGTACAATCTCCCAGATTTGCTCCCAGACAGTCAGAAACTGAACCGACTCGCCAGATTTGAGCCACTTCGATAGTGAATGAAGTTCATATTATTAACATCAGTCGTAAATTGTAAAACCTCCGTCCACATGATTCAAAGAAACTCATTTGACTGCCTCAATAGATCGTTGAACGGGCAGAACAGTCGCACACACTCAGAGGTCGAATAATGTGGAAAACTGGTCAGTTAACAGCTCAAAAATGATGAAAAGCTAGAGGCAAACAAATCTCAGAACAATGACTAAAAAAACTGCTAATACTGTCAAATGACTTCAGCGTCAAACATGTTCAACTGACTGTAAGTCGTAAAATACAAGGTGCATTTCTGTACGGATAAATATGCTTTAGTTTGATATGGGAAAAACGCAAATAAAAATGTGTACAATGTTGTGACAGTGATTCTGTTACACTCAAAATGTTGATTTTTACACCATCATCGTTCAACCCTTTCAATACTATAGTGTATAACTGGGAAATGGTACCGTCAACCACAACTCTGTCACGTTAGCAGGATCGTTTATTGCTACCTTAAACCAGAGAGAATGAGATATGCAAGTTGAACAAAGCCGTGTTATCAACGAGTAAGCTTACAGCAACCAATCGTGGATCTATCGAGAAGTGCCAGCATTCTGTCTAGCGTCGATAGTGTTCGCTTTATCGTAAATCAACCTTTACACTCACTGTCTACTGCCACCAAACTTGTCGGTGTCTGTATACTCCACAATCCATTCACAACGATTATGGTCCCGAGCAGGAACCACCACGATTCGAACCATCCTTCACCATCCAGAATATGAAAATTGTCGTACAAGATAACAAAAAAGGCCAGACATAACCCGAATTGTCGCCAATGCGACACGTGACAATCACGACTGGTGTTCCGTATCACCGACTTCAGTGATCACAAAGTGTCCAATCACGTGGGCCACACCTACCAACTTTAAGCAAGGAAACAGACAGGGTCATCATGTTGGGTAAGTTAGCACCAACAATTCGAAGAAACAACCGACCCAAATATCCTAAATCCCGATTCAAAGTGTACGACCTAAGAAGTACGATGCAGGATCATGAGATAAAAGAGAAGACAAAGACGGTAGTCTAGTAACGCATGTATTCACTCGAACCTCTGAACTAAATGAACGTGAAGTCCGCACCTCATGCGATAAGTCGAATGTGATTTTAGATTGGCATGATAAGGGTTAGGTCTGTTCCATTCCGAACCCGTAAACATATCACTGTTTGGCTAACTTACTGGTGATGGTCATAGAAAATAAAATCACGTTCGGCGAACATCAGCTGGCATGCCCAGTGCGTGACCCAATCACCGCAGACCGTGCCTTCACATCAGTTCTAGTCCTTCCGCCTAGTCTTCCTTTATTATTTTCAACCTTTTTAGTAACGTTTTCTTCTAGGATATTCCACGTCACTGTTGAGGTGAGCGGCAGCCCGAGCCACAGTACCTTTTGGTCAGGTTTATGGCGTTGTGATGATGATGTTTAGTTTCTTCTCGACACCAATCTGACCGAGAAGGAGTTTGCGGAAGAACGTCTCACTTAACCACTATGCCGAAAACATACAGACCACGTTGTGCAGTGTCTCGAATGGTTCGTATAGAATGTGCTTCACACCGTCACACTGCAAAACGCTGCCTCAATCTTGGGTATTCCGAATCCCACGCTCTTTATCGCGGACAATTCGCTTGAAACTGTGGACAATTTCACATACTTTGGTAGCTCCATCTCGTCAGCAAGTAATGGCGCAGGCAAGTCACCAGCGAGGATAATAAGAGCACGCGTTGCCTTTGCCAACCTATATCTGTAGTGTCGAAGAGACATCCGATTCTTACTGAAAAGACGTACTATGATTGTGTACGTTCTCATTTACTCCACAGTTCGGAAACAGGAGCGGGGATGCTTCTAGATGATACGGGAAACAACGTACGCAATAAGCCAGACAAACGCATCGGCCTATTAGCCAATGTTTTCCGTTATTTCTGTGGTGACGGTGTGATAAACGTAAAGTAACAACAAACATCATCGCTAAGTATGTCACACTTGTGTGAGGGCGAGACCGCGCTTGAACAACGTACCTTGTCTGACGGCAAACCCGGTGCTGGCGGGCGGGTTTCAACAGCATCACCCGTAGTGGGTGTAGGGGTTGTGCTGGAACGTGGACGATCTTCACGGTCCCCTTCATTGCATTTCTTTCCACGACGTTTACGCTGACGGCTGGCACGTTTGCCTGGCACACGCGGAACCGAAATGGAATCTTCCGGTATCGCCGGCGAATCATCAGTGGCCGAAGTTGGTGGACTGCTGGCTTCAGGATCCGAACTACCTAGAAAGGAAAGGCAATAAAAAATTCTGAGGAAGTTACACAGCGAAAAAGGCAAAAGAAGAGCTGATGTATCGCGTAAACGAATCCGGCAGCACGTGGACGGCAAGCAGAAAGAAACTCAACCGAACACAGGGATAGTAAAATAATAAACAGCCATAGTAATGCTCGATGATCACAGTCTTAGCAAGTGAATAAACTTTGTGACCAATACAATCCAAAAAAATATAAATTACTGGGTAGCAGTGGAGTGGAAAGGTTGAATGCTGGTTCGTAACCTTCACATTAGCACAATTCGATCGAGCTGCAAAAAACCTTCACATTTAATTTATCCGAGCTAATTGACAGTGTATGTGATCTTATACGGAACGCGAATCTCACTTTCATCCTCATCCATCATCATCATATCAGCCATGAGCCTGACCAAAAGGTACTGTGGCTCGGGCTGCCGCTCACCTCAACAGTGACGTGGAATATCCTAGAAGAAAACGTTACTAAGAAGGTTGAAAATTAATAAAAGAAGTCTAAATTGTCTCAACGTTTAACCAAACTGGTGTAGTCGGCCTATTACAAATGTGTAGGAAATAATTGCAGTCTGCGACAACTGAGCAATCCACAGTCAGCGAGGTCAAACAGTGTCTGGGTTTCGGTGCACCTTTAACTAACTCTGTGCATTGTGCTGATGATTAAAAAACGCAATTCATTTGGGGAAACCGCTGGCATGTGCAGCGAACGAAGACGACTAAGTTGGATAATAAGTAATGACAAAAAAGCTGTAGATTCACGAATACCATATTCAGAGAACCATGACAGGTTAAATCGATCCAAAACAGCCATTGGTAGAAAAAATTGGACCTCCAGATAAGAAAATGGGAGCTCATTACTTACAGCGTTAGTTCAAATGGACTTAGTACCATCCCAGTATCCACAAACACAATGCGATAACATTTAGGTAGCACAAGGATTCAATCCATGTATAACGTATGTGTACGCCTTCTGACA
>LOND01000154.1:132453-149449 GCA_014220965.1 Paragonimus kellicotti | reverse complement strand
GGAAGGTCATGGTGCGTCTCTACAAGCGACCGAATTGTTGAACACCAGCCTTCGTCGGGGCCTCTCCTGCCTGACCGAAATACAGCCACCATGGGCGCACTAGATCGAGAATGAGGCTAGCGATATGTCAATTGATGTCAACTTTGTGAACGTCAGCGATGCTTTCCAAGTGAAATGCTCCTGAGCAAGCTCCAGGCATCCGGCGTCACCGGTCCAAACTCAGAGCGGATACAGGACTTTTACCGCAAACGCAGCTAAATGGTGAAGGCGTATAGCGGGATTTGCTAAACGGGGTTCTTCATGGCACGGTCTTGCAGGGATTTCGGAGGGCGGCCACAATATTTGTGGATGAAATGGAAGAGATATGAAGAGAGCCCTAATCTTATTGATATGTCTCCACAAAGCTAGGAGTGTGCGAAGAGATTTGCTGTTGGTATGCAAAATGTTGAGAGAAAGAAGTAGGTTTGGAGCTGCATGCGCAGTTCTGTCCCAGGAATGACGACGCGAGGCGCGGATATCAATGGATTCTGAAGAAGCAAACTCCTGGGAAGCTGCCTGCAGTCCACCGCTGCTTTCGTAAAGTAATCAACTGCTGGAATGCGCTTGTCTTCTGTTGTGGATGAGGAATTAAGTGAAACTGAACACACAACGGGAGAACCTGTGGCGACAGGATCTGTCGTGACCTGACGTTTCCGTGGAACATCGGACGTATCGGGGCTTACACAAGAATCGACATCCACTGCCTTGAAAGAAGGAATACCAGAATGAAAAACGTATTCTAGAGACAACAGTTATCGAAAATAACAGTCAGTATCGCAAAAATGGCTGGTGGCTACGAAAATAGGTAAATAGAAAAAGTAGATGCAGTAATCACGCAACCAACCTCTCTTCGATCTTTTATGGCAGGTGGACTGGGTTCGCCGGGACCGAACAAAGTGGATACCACATCGCTTACAAACTGACTAACATCCGAACGTAGGCTAGCCAGAGTGGACAAGTTGGACAGGTCGGTGGGCGCTTCCGGAAGATCTTTCGCTGCACAGAAAGATAGAGTAAATAAGTTAAACAGATAAGGAAGTTAATCAGGAACGAGGACACCAATCATCAAAAATAAGACCATCTGCTAGAAGTAAAATTAACTCAAACATTCGTGTTTAGGTGGGAAAGATAACCCATTAATAATCACACGGTTGCAGATCAGAGGTCACGTTACTTCTATTTATATTCCGGTAGAATGGTAACAAACAGTCAAGTTTCATACAGTAGATTAAGTAGCAGTAAACGCTTCGTGAGATGGAAGCAAGTACACGAAACAAGTGCAACAATTGCCGAAGCCCAAACATTGACTACCTGTAGGTAAACTTAAAACATGATGTGATTCAGATTATTGAATCGATTCGGAGAATATGCACTTTTGAGACCAGCAATCAGGTGACCGAAACCCAATGACACCAGTCATACGGAGCACGTGATATGGTATGAAACACCAGTGAAGAATAGTCAGCTGACTGAGGCATTCACTCAAACTAGATAAGGCTACTGTGCTTATTACATGTTTTGGAGAATCCAAATGCAGTGCAGACACGCGGGTTTCCTTTTTCAAGAGGCTAATTGCAACATTAACATTTTTTGGATCAATGGGGTTCCTACTTAAATCAGAGAATTTCCCACAGATGCAACATAACAATGACAACAGAAGTAGGTTAATGAACAGAGTCGAAAAGCTAGAATCAACGGCGCGCAAGTAGAAACTATTTCGTCCACCGAGTAGTCCAACGTCTGGCAGAAGGCCTTCAGAGTAGGAAGAAAATGTAGTTTGAAAAAGATGCTTGCTTCATACTAGACGTATGACAGGGAGGTGGACATCATCTTATTCACGTGCATGCACCGTACAACAATCAAGCAAAACAATGGATCGTACGACAGATACCATCTGACTGTTGCATACCACCACATCGTTTGTACGCAGGAGAGCTGTAAACATGTGAGTACGGGCGTAGAGGTTCTTCTACCTATAAACTAGGAATGTCTTCGATCTTCGTATGATAACCATACGATTAGAAATGACCTTATAAAACGAAGCAAGTAAACGGCGGGCCGTACAGACAAGAGTACAAAGATGCGGAAAACAACAGCCAAACTTACGTTCTAAACCTCATCTACGCCGAATATTCATTTAGGCGAGTATTCAAGCGGTCACGTGTATATGTAGGGGTCAATTGAGAGATTATTACAAGTCACAACGTCGACCTTATATAAAAGTGCATGGCTCGAAGAAACAGCAACAAAAACGCCATGAAAAGAAAGCGCGCAGCAGGTATACCGACACAGCTCCTTGACACTAAACATACAGTTAATGCTCGCATTACTATGGCGCTTGTTGACTGAAGTCGCGTGATCAATCAGTTTCCTCGTGAAGTTCGCCTAGCAATTATCTATTGGCCTCAAAATCTCAGCTGTCGTAGTTGAGAGTATCTATGCGCTGGCATGTCGAATAATTTAACTTTGAGCATGGCACAAAATTAAATGTGGTCACCTAGATCATACCGTAACCTAGAGACCAAGTCAAATCATGTAACGTCTCAAGAATCCAAACGAATGGCGGAAACGGGAACAAAGAATATTCCGACGAAAATCCGATCGTGACCGCGAAAAATGATGATGCATACCCGATACGAATCAACAACTCTTTATAAATGAAAATTCAACTAAATATTATCAGCAAAGCTCACATTTTAACCGTTGGGAAAACAAATCAGAAGTTGTCCAACGCGGTCTTTCCATCGAATGGACATAATTAATTCGGGGTGATATATGGTTGGTTGGCTGACAATGATACTTGTTCTAAGCGGATCAATACTGCCACCATGGCAATTAAAGAATGAAAGTAACCAAATGATTGTGCCCGTCTAAGAAAATCGATCAAGAGAGAACAGTGTTCTGGTCTAGTAGTTTGGTTGTGACACACTCAAACAGTAGACAGATACAGGTCAGCTGAATATCAGTAGCAAAGTAGAGCAAACCAACTAGTTGCGTGCAAGGCTGACCTAACAATTGTCACATGATGAACGTTAGTACAAGGCGACTGTATGCCCCCAAATCCAAGTATGCAAACATACCACAGTAACACTAGAGAACTATGGAACGGGGGAAAAACCCATTTCAAGACAGCAAACTTGTGTACTTTCACTCCAATATCGAACAATACATTTCTTTATACATTTCACCTACAGCTTCGATTTTTGTTTGCAAGGTGTAGGCACCTTGATGTTGAATGTCTGAATATAGACGTAGCTATGTTTTCTGTTAGTGTTTAGGTCACTTTTCGTCCCCTCCCTTTTTTCTTCTCTCTTCCTATACAGGGATTGCTTTTTTCTTATCTTCGTGGTTGTGTGGCAGTTAAGCATCAGTATAAACTCCTGATGTATTGCAGTCTCTGTGTCTATGTGTCCATTTTCATACAAGAATGCACATCGCTTAAAATTATGGCTAAGCCAACACTCTACGCGACTGGGTAAAAAGTCAAAAAGTGTTTAATATTAATCTCTTAAAGACAGAGTTTTCGTTACTTTGTATCGATGCTGAAACGGCACCCGATCTGCCTTCAGACGTGTGAATGAATAATGTGAATAATGTCTACGTTTCAGTTGGTTCAGAAGAGTATATCCTCGTCAGTGGGATGGAGCTATTATTGCTTGGTCGAGAACTTAGCACCAACTAGCTAGTTTATGCCGCGCGACAGGGTAGACTTACCAACAGTTCCATCAGTCTGTTCCACATTAGTCGTCTCAGTGGAACCATTCGCAGGAAGTATGGTGAACTGGTACGGATCGATATTTCGGGCTGCATCAGCCACAGCAGATAAATGCTGTCGTACAGACGAGGCTGTTCGCGTCACAGCATCCTTTGGCTCGGTGGAAATGACCGAGACAATTTCATGAAAGTCATGTTTCATTTGTTTCCAAGCCTAGCGAAGGTTGAAAGCAACATACAAAAAACGAGTTGACGGCCAGGACAAGAGAGCAGGAAACATGCTGGAGGGCAATAATCAACTCCCAAAAGGCATCGCTGATTCATGAGCGCAGGATTCAATCACCTTAAGTAGATATTGTATGGGGCACACTAAATAACTGATGAAATTGGCTATAACTGATAACAAATTACAAACGGTTGACGGATCTGGCTAAAGGGTTTGGCCGACGTGTGCAACCTGGCATGAAACTGAACAGATTAGAGAAGGCTATCATCACCATCATATACAGCAATACATCAGTGGTTCTCACTGATGCTTATCTACCACAGAGGGTTGTTGGAAGACTGTTGGAAGGAACCGATAACTCTTTGGTTTTTTTTAACTCGTTGTGGCTTAACCAAGGAATTACTTAATACTGTTGGAAGAATAGCTAATTGAAGTGCAAGGATCGATATATAATACAGGGTCTATATATTATATATATATATATATATATATATATATATATATATAAGTAGGCTTGCAGGTACAAAAATTGTAATGTCCGTCAAAGGTGAACGCCACCAGTGCATTCACAAGCACGTTGAATGTGATGATGACTGACCAACCTAACACTCAGACCACTCACTCATGTCATCATCGCGGCTCGTCGAACGCTTGAATCCTGTCTCGGGTGTGAACTGAATATATGCGCGTAGTGTACGATCAGCCTAAACTTGCACGACATGGTGAACGCCAACTTGGAAAATCAAAAAGTAAAACAAACAACCAACAAAATTATACGACTGCATATTCACAAAAACCCTTATGGGGCAGATGCATTTTAAGAGTCCATAAACAGGAAATGTGCAACACCACATGACATACAATAAAGCAAAGAATGAAAAGGAAAGAAAGCTAACCTCTTCTGTGCGCGAGGTTAATCCAGTGAACCAAGTAGTGAATGCCAGATCGGCATCCAGATCCTGAGCTTCAACACTGCGATCCAGTTCCACTGACGATGAAAGTGAGGGCCTATTGCAAAGGTTAATGTATACTAGATACGTACAGTGGAACTTGAGGGACGTCCTCGACAATAACGGTTTTCACATCGTTCGAAGGTTCATCTAGTGGGGAGGTGTCAATATCCATCTCTGATTGTCCACTAAATTGTACCATAAATTACGTGTACACAAGATGTACAACCTACCCTCCAAAACTCGCAAGGGAATTCATGTAATAAGCCACTGCACTCTGAAATAAGCAAATCAAAGTATATTATGCGCGAATTTTGTGGGGGGGGGGGTATAATTTTGACAGTGGATAGTAGTGCGAAAGTCGGTATACATCACGCGGTGACATAGAGAAACAAAACAAAAATCGATGAAGAGACGACCGATTCCATTCCTCTGAGAATTAACGACTATTCGATTCCGGTTGCCGATTCAACCTGCTAAGAACTCTGAGTTCCACGTCCCAGCTCAACGTGTGAGTGGTGGGATCTGACTTGACTCCAAGAATGCTCAAAGCGATGTACCTGGCGAACACAACAGTCGGTAATATTTGTGAACACAAGTAAAAAACAGCAGACCGCAGGATTTATTGCCTGACGAATTTTGCTGCATCTCATCAGGTACACACTACAATGTTGTTTATATAGCAGAATCAAACGTAGTTAGTGAAGAGAAGTGCACGACCACAAACACACAACCACCATAAACACAAAACTGAGGCACTTACGCACAAGCGAGCAATGAACTAGTTCATTTACCAAGACAATTTCAGATTGACAACCAGGCTCTGTTGTCAGTAATATATCCACTTACATGAGCGCAAAGCCAGTACAAAAATCGGGTTTTACCTCGGTTAGCTTAATAAGTCACTAAAACTGCCTATAGATGCCTGAGAGAAAAGATTATCGAATATTGAGGTCAGTGCATTCTCCACAGGTAAACAGGAAACAAGGTAACAAGCGGATCAACACCTGTCGAGCAAGGTAAGATACGTAAATCAGCTAGGTGCCGGTAATTATAACAAAGTAACTGACCAACGATATCCGATTTAAGATGAGATAAATGTAACTAAGAACTGAATGACCAAACGCATACCTGTGTACTTTCGGGTAGGGAGCCTACAAGAAGCATTTCAGTATACGAGTGAATGTTAGTGCATTCTAGAGAGGATGAGGATAAGAAACAAAATTCAGATTGGACTACGAAAAGAACAGGCAAACCATTCATCACTGTTGCCTTACAGTCATATAGGTTTCAACGGTCTTTAAATTATCAGCCCAAAACCTTGTAGGGGGGAAGCAGGTGAGATTATACATCCTATAGTACATACAGTAAACACTCCATACAGGTCAGATGGTTCAGTCACAGAGTCAGCAACGCACTCTCCGGTTGGACATGTACATTGCGAGGGTACACTTGGAGAAGACCGGAGATCAAGATAGTACAGTGGAAGGGGAGACATGAAACAGGCAGCCTACCGAGCAGCTTGTGGCCTGCACAAAGATCTGGGCTTGTCAAATTGCATCCACAGTGCGAATTTTTGAAGAAAAAAGGATTGAAACAGATAATATCGTCCATCCAATGTGGATTCGACACAACACGGCTCTCTCCCCAAACACGCAAATTCTACATGTGCGCACTTGGCCCCAGCTACCGATCGGCTGCGTGGCCACTGCCACGAGTTACCTATTTTTACGCAAGCCTGTGGATCTTTCACAGACATGTCAAGTCAGACACAGCATACAAGGTATCGCACACAGCTGGACAAAAGTTACACAATCAGTATGAATCTGGGTGGGAAGGGAAACTGGTTTCGATCTCGTAGGTAAACATCAAGTCCATCTATTTTTGAACAATACTACTCAACCGACTGTAATGCGTACGGTAGTGATAAGTCCGTGATGTATATTTATTTTCCTGCTGGGATGCGAATCAAAAGTGTTTACGGTTCAGTACTTCTCGAAAACATCCAGCCAAGTTTACTTTGAAAGTGCACTATGACACTGACAGCGACTGATCGCGTTGCGCATGTCCATTCTTCCATGTCACCTTTTGAAGTGGAGTCGTGATTTTTTAATTCGTTTTTTAATATTTAAACCGACAAGGAAATTGTCTGAAGTTTCTCAGTTAGTGTAACGAGCTCGATGAAACAATAGTGAGTGACTGTCTAAATGAAATCGCACGCAGCACCGGAATGGACGTCGACTGGAATAGTAATTGGTAGTCGGCAGGGAGGGTACCAAAAGGTAAACAATGACAGTAAAAAGAAATTGTTGTGTGCTCTATTAGCGTGAAGACTGAGGCACTGCGGGCTTGCAGAACTTCAGGAAATCAAACGGGGGAACGGTGCAATGTCTAACTGGTGTCGGTAGACTATCCACTGACCAATCGTGTTTATCACCGTTCGAGGTAGGAAGAGACTACCAACTTCTGTGTGCGAATAACCCGTGATAGAAGAAAATACGTTTCTATCATGGGTTCTCGATAAGTGTTTTCATCAGTTTTTATGAGAAAGTCGTTATATTTTGAACGCATCAACCCATTCGTTCCATGTAGAACAGCATTAATCACATTTTCGCGCAACGCCATGACACATATATATGTATATAACACATTATATTCAACAGGTGGAAACCGCAATAGGTGACAAGCGTGCCACAATGAGAAAAGAAAAAGGTAATGTGTAAGATGAAGAAAAAAGGAATGTAGAAGGATGAAGAAAAGGTTACAACGATGCATTCAGAGACCCGTAACGCGAGCACCACTGAATTCCATTTTTCGCCATAATAGACAGCGTCCTCAACCAAAGGGACTGTCAATCGGTCACCAGCCAGGAGCGCCGGGAGCGCCCTACGGAGGCAGGCTTCACGGAGAGGGTCTTCGTATCACGAAACCCAAGTTATGCACTATGCACTAGAATGCCACTTCCAGCTCAACCCACCATTTGCGAACAACACACGATATGACAAGTGGTGAGTTGGCATTCGTAAGGATGTAGCTAAATCCACGAAGCCACGTGAAGACGAGATCAATATGCTCAAGGGTCGACAGAGTTTGTCAGTTCCCAAGACAAGTCGGAGAACCTTGTTATTGCTAACACCACATGTCATCAATGCTTCAAAGACACCGACAGTCGAAAATGAATACTCTATGAACATTTCTCGTGCAAGGCGGCAGGCATCCTGATGCTGAATGTATGAATATAGACGTAGCTATTTTTGGCTGTCAAGTTCCTTCCCCCTCTTTTTTTCTTCCTTCCTTTCCTGTAAAGGGTTTGCTTTTTTAAGTCATGGTTGTGTGTCAGTTCAACGTTATTGAAAAACACTGATGTACTGCTGTCTATGACGATGACGATCACGATGATATTTATGATTACGATGATTCTCCACGCGAATGGACCAGATTTCGGAGCCGCACAATAGGACAGTCTTTACAGAGGCAATGTACACTCGGCCTTTCACAGAAAGACTGAGATTATGCAGATGCCACAGATGACAACAAGTAGCGCCTTCTGTACATATGCGCTCAGATCAAGTTCAACACAGGTTTGGCCAGTGGCTTGAGCTGCAGGGTCTTCAGACAAGTGCACACTGTACTCGCATGATAAAGCGGCTGATGGAGATACAGCACCGAGCTAGAGGCCTGAAACTGTTTTAGGAAGACAACAGATATCGACGGCGAGTCTCTAATGTATGTGCAAGGGCTGCCTGTTGACTTATTTGCGTAAGTGTTCGAACATTAAAGGTGACAATTTTAAACGGTGTTCGGAGGGCGAATTCGGTGCGAATGTCCTTCAGGCAAAAAACAATTGGTGTTCGACTCACCATAATTCCGGTTGTGATGTCTGTCGTGAGCGGCAAATGGAGCAAGTCTCTTATATGAGCACGAAAACGGTATTGGAGGGTCACCAAGCTGTTATGTGACAAAAGAGGGGGAAACGAGACAGGTTGGTCTGGTACATCAACAGTTAACATAGGAGCAAAACCAACCGCCGACACATCGATCAAAGAGACGTCATAAGACGATGACAAAATTCATAGATGATGTAAACTGAAGTTCACAGTTGTGAAGGAAGAATACTTCTCCGTTGTTCATGTCGAAGGGCATTAGCCTGACGGTCACCATCTGGGGTCTTTGGTTCAAAAAAAACCTAGCCCACAATGCAACGTGGCGAAGCACAAAATTTGCAGTCCATTGGGAACCGGTGACCAATAGTCGTTCGGTTAATAAGCCTTTCAGATGCCTTTCAGGATGCCTAATACCTGTGAGAGATTGCGACAGTAGCAGCGCAGCAGTTTGAGGAGTCACTAACGAAGGCGGATCTGATGTAGTGCACTTGTCCAGCGAGATAGTCTAAGACCGACACGGCTGTTGAGGAACATTCCTCCTGTTGCTGGTGGTCGGTGATCAAACTGGCTCGTACGTCCACCGAATGGGGCCCAGCCATTCAAGGTACCCGACATACACTCGGTATATTCATGCAAAACGGCTATCAACAAGGCCAAAAGATACTGTGGTTGGGTTGGTTACTCACAACCACAGCGACGTGCAATATCCCAGAAAAAGAAGTGGGCGAAACACAAGCGGATAAAAACAAGGCTGGACAGAGGGATTGGAAACGTTGCAGTTACAAAATAAAAGCCACGGAATACAGCACGGCCACCTCAAATAAGGTTCCTAACCAAGTTTAGTGAACCCGAAATGCTAATTGGTCAAGCGAAAGCTACACAGCTTACTCAACAGAATAATCAGGATCTTGATACTAAACGGCCACGTCGTCGTTTGACTAGCCCGCAGTTTTGCCCAACTGTTGGTGGTCCTCGCATACAAGGCTTGCTGCGATAAACGTCCAGCTGGAATGCGCAGTACGTGAACGAACCGTTCTAGACTTCGTAGAATGGTAAACTGATCAACTGGTAAGGCATCTCGTACCGTCCGAAATATGAGCGGGCAAACAACCGCACGGTTCACATTACTGTCCTCCACCTCCTACTCCTCATCAACATAAACAGCAATACATCAGTGATTCTCACGTATGCCTAACGCCACATAACCATGAAGAAAAAACAAATCCTGTATAGGAAGAGAGAACAAAATAACAAGAGGGGAGAGGAAGGGACCTGAAAGTATATATATATACATCTATATTATAAACATTCAACATCAAGGTGCCTACACCTTGCAAACAAACAACCGAGCTGTAAGTGAAAGTAAGGCGTCATCAGCAAGACAGCTTCCTTACGGCTTTCACTGCCCCGCATCATTAAGTGCACTCACTTCACAGACAACTCGGCCAAACAACAACATTCACGCCATTGAGCCCGATAAGTCACCACTCCATTTAACGTCTCCAGCCACCGACACTGTGAGTCACGAGGTCCTCAACCTCGGAGACGAACCCGATCTACAGTAATCAAACCCCTGGTGAACGAATTCATCTGTCTACGCCAAGCCACCATCTGTCCAGTCGGTCGCAGTGTCGGCAGAGTGCTCGGTGTGGCAAACGACTAGCTGGCATCCTTAGTACATGACCTAACCATCTAAGTCTGTGCAAATGTAGCGACTGAACAAAAGAACTCGTTTGACAATCACCACCACTACCCGCTTCCTAACCTCTTCGCTTCTTACTGTTAAGACTGGATCTACGGCCTACGAGCGCGTAAACAGACAACAGAATAACGGTTAGTGAAACGGTAGATAACGGAACGACGTTCAACGGTAATGAACAACTGACTACGAAGTAAGCACGACTAATTCGTATCTTCCCGGCCAACCCAACCACCTGAGGCTAACGCAGAAACACAGAAAAGACTGGCCTCCGGACAGAGCTCTTTTTATGTCACTCAGTCCGAAGGACAACGCGGTAACAAATTAGATTATATATAATAGGGTTTGTGACCAATTAGAAAACATGGATAGGAAAGGACCAGACAAAGATCCAGTACAGTGGTGTCGCAATTAAAGGACGAGCGTGTAGGCGGGGTGCCAGAAATTGGCACAAGGCTGAGAACGCTTGTGAAGGGCGGAGTGGCACATGACCGTGCCGACTATGAAGGTCACTTTGAACAGAATGAGATAGGCCTTTCCAAAGGCAAATGAAACGGTATTTTCGGGGAATTGGGTTCTTCCCCGACACTTACTCGTTGATGCCACCCGATGCGAGCGATTGAACGCAGACATCGGTGGTCAAATGCCCAAAAGCGGTCCACGTCTGCTACTTTGAGCTGCCATGCTTCGCACCTGTAAAGCAATACAGCCCTCAATGTTGTCTTATATATGCGACCCTTAAGCGTAAGACAGATGATCTGTTTCCAGAGGTGATCTGGATTAGCGAATACCGCCCTAGTCTTAGAGAAACGCGCATCTATTTCAGCCCCTACATCAACACCGACGCCGATGCAGCATCTCAAGCAAACAAATCGGTTAACAACCTCCATGATTCAACTACCCAATATCAAAGCTACGTAATCACAGCAATCTTGCAGCATCTCGCAATGTGAGGCTGTAAGGCACATTCCGAATTACTTAGGATTGTCTGTGCTGAATAAAAGTTGACAAACATATTGTCAATAGCATAATCAAGATCAGTCTTCCACTAGGCAGGAGGTTCACGCCGGCATCATGTCATGCAGCAGATAATTCTCTATTATTTCGTATCTGACAAAATTGGTAAAAGTAACGTATGCCGCTCCTGGTGCTTAAGGCTGTCAAACAGTTCACCTGTAAACCCCAGCCTGAGCTGAAGTATGGGCAATAAAGCGTCGACAGTATGTTCACATACTTGGTCGTTTAGTTGATCTAAACGTGTAGATCGATCCACCGAATCGAACGCACCCTATGGTCGAGAAATACGGCAACTGTTGGCCGGCGGTGCGCATGACGCTGCTCCAGAATTTGGCGAAGAGTAAAAAATTTAACCTATACATCCCCGCCCAGGGCGAAACCCTGCCTGTTCTTTCCTATTGTCTGTCTTCCGAGCTACAGTGAGCCGACGAAGTATAATGAACATCAGACGGACTGACTCATTCAGTTAGATGACTGGAGCGTCAAGTCTAATCCCTCTATGGTTATTCACAAGAGTTCCGGACATGCTTTTTCTTGGAAATACGATTAGATGAATACGTGAACTATTATCGAGTGATCTTAAGTCTACGTATCAAGGTGCTGCATTACAAGTTTGTAGTGGCAACACACTAGAAGCAGGCCCAGCGCTCCAACCATCTGGACTTATTCATAGATGAGTGTGCCATCTGCCTCGCTGATAGCTTCACTGACAGACGGTCGCCTGGGACCAGTAGCACGGATAAGCTTGAACAGTGTGCCGATGTTCCCTGAAGCAAAAGCGGTTTCCATTTCCTCAAATTTCCACACTAGCCAAATCTCGTGGTCGGTGATCAGGATACTCTTCAGCTCCTTATGGATATCTCTCTTAAACAGCCAGAAGACATGTTACGTTTGGCTACTAACAACTCCAGGATTTCTCCGAGATCCAATATTGTTCAACCCATGAACCACCGTGCCACATGCTACAGTACCTGCTTCATGAATGGCCTGTGAGATCTGAGTCCAGCAGCTATTAGGATCTTCGGAGTGAGTACCACTAAGGCAGCTTTCTAAGCTGGTTTGGTACTTATGCTTTACCGACGGTATAGCCAGTTTCTCAACAGCCAGCCGTTGCTGTCGGTGGGGTCGTTGCCCAGCAAAAGTAAGAACAAAAACGACAACGTACCAACGCATGATCTGAATCCAAGCATGTGCTCCAATAAGAACGACAGTCTTGAATGGAACCCCGCCACCTATAACTAACGGCTATGTGGTCTATCTGAGACCAGGCCTGATTCGGAGAAGGCGGGCGCCAAGTATAGCATTGACGTGCACGATGCCTAAAACCAGTGCTGGCTAAAAATAGCTTATGCTCAGCGCACAGCTGCAACAATCGCCCACCATTATCTGATCGATGTGATGCTATCCCAAACCTACCACCTAAACGAGATTCGGCTTCACCAAGGCGACCGACCTGGGCGTTCATATCTCCGGCCAGAACGACTATATCAGAACCATGTGTCGACCGAAGGAGAGCGGCCAGATCCGAATAAAAGGCGTCCTTGACGCCGGTGTCACTACAGTCAGTAGGAGCATAAGCAGACAATGAATAAATTTCTGAAAGTTTTGCGTCTAGAGCTGGTTTTAACAGAACCTGCCAAGCGGACGGCACAAAGTCTACTGTTAACAGGAATCCAATCTACTAATGCGGCTGCGGCCGTCGTGCTGAGAACTATACCTACTCCAGCCTGACCTGTAAGCGGCGGCCGTGGAGTCACCCGAAGTGTATAACCAGTATCGGGTAGACAGTGTGGGTGCTGTTAGTTCCATACGTTGACTACTGTCCTGGATTCTAGTCTCCGAAATGCAGCAGACATCGACATTCAACGAGTCTAACGTTCGTGCGAGAGTGGCCTACTGACCTATCAGTTTTACAACGCCAACGTTGGACACACCAATGGTAATTTGTAAAGGGCGAGGGACGCATGAGGCTGGATGGTAAGATATGGAACTTATCGACACAATGTTACTACGATTAGCTACAACCGCTGCGGAGCCTGTACAGCAACTACTTAAAATGGAGATTGGGAAGGGTCTCAAAGCCAAATTTGATAGGAAAATGGGTGAGACGACAGCACAGGCATGTTTTCGCCTATCCACCTGCTGTACATAGCAGATAAGGCGATCTAGTCTATACTGTGACACGGCCGATGCAGTATGGAATTAACAGTGTCGCGAGTATTCATGACGGTGGCCAGAATATATATATATATATATATATATATATATATATATATATCCTCTGTTTTTGACTACCGTTGTCTCCGCCACTGTATCAAGTGGGCTTGTTCTGTGAGTGGTTCTGTGATTGGTCAGCCGCAGCGTACGCAAACAGTGCTCGGTGTGGCAAACGACTAGCTGGCATCCTTAGTACATGACCTAACCATCTAAGTCTGTGCAAATGTAGCGACTGAACAAAAGAACTCGTTTGACAATCACCACCAAACACCCGCTTCCTAACCTCCTCGTTGCTTACTGTTAAGACTGGATCTACGGCCTACGAGCGCGTAAACAGACAACAGAATAACGGTTAGTGAAACGGTAGATAACGGAACGACGTTCAACGGTAATGAACAACTGACTACGAAGTAAGCACGACTAATTCGTATCTTCCCGGCCAACCCAACCACCTGAGGCTAACGCAGAAACACAGAAAAGACTGGCCTCCGGACAGAGCTCTTTTTATGTCACTCAGTCCGAAGACAACGCGGTCACAAACTAGATCATATTTAAAGGGTTTGTGACCAATCAGAAAACAATGGACAGAAAAGGACCAGACAAAGATCCAGTACAGTGATGTCCCAATTAAAGGACGAGCGTGTAGGCGGGGTGCCAGAAATTGGCACAAGGCTGAGAACGCTTGTGAAGGGCGGAGTGGCACATGACCGTGCCGACTATGAAGGTCACTTTGAACAGAATGAGATAGGCCTTTCCAAAGGCAAATGAAACGGTATTTTCGGGGAATTGGGTTCTTCCCCGACACTTACTCGTTGATGCCACCCGATGCGAGCGATCGAACGCAGACATCGGTGGTCAAATACCCAAAGACGGTTCACGTCCTCTACTCTGAGCGGCCATGTTTCGCTGCCTGTAAAGCAATACAGCCCTCAATGTTGTCTTATATATGCGACCCTTAAGCGTAAGACAGATGATCTGTTTCCAGAGGTGATCTGGATTAGCGAATACCGCCCTAGTCTTAGAGAAACGCGCATCTATTTCAGCCCCTACATCAACACCGACGCCGATGCAGCATCTCAAGCAAACAAATCGGTTAACAACCTCCATGATTCAACTACCCAATATCAAAGCTACGTAATCACAGCAATCTTGCAGCATCTCGCAATGTGAGGCTGTAAGGCACATTCCGAATTACTTAGGATTGTCTGTGCTGAATAAAAGTTGACAAACATATTGTCAATAGCATAATCAAGATCAGTCTTCCACTAGGCAGGAGGTTCACGCCGGCATCATGTCACTGCAGCAGATAATTCTCTATTATTTCGTATCTGACAAAATTGGTAAAAGTAACGTATGCCGCTCATGGTGTTAAGGCTGTCAAACAGTTCACTGTAAACCCCACCTGAGCTGAAGTATGGGAATAAAGCGCCGACAGTATGTTCACATACTTGGTCGTTTAGTTGATTCTAAANAACGCTGAACAAAAGTCATATGTCTTGATGTGATGTACCACGTCCGTAACGACGGCAGGTAGCTCGTTCGATGGACGGGTCAATTCTGTGAATTCACGCAATACTGCTCGGTATCTATCATCACCGCTTGGTTCAGCAAGCAGCGGGCTGAGGACAGACGTCGAGGAAATGGTGCCTACGGTAGATATACTCGTCAGAGGATCTAGGAGCTTGTGATGACCTGCGTCGACAACTAACCCAAAATGCTTCAGGAAGTCCACGCCCAAGATGGCATCTGGTACATCCTCAATAAGGAAGGGTGTCGCGCGATGCGTACCAGTTACGTGAATAATTTAACGAAACAGACATAGCAAGAGAGAAAAATCCAAGTTTATGAAAAGCATCTGGGACACACGCGTCTAAAATGATAGTTTCAAAATTTTCCCATGTTCAATGAAAATGCTGAGTAGTTACATCAATTTTTGCTTCACAAGGTTAACACTGACCTAATGGTCAAGGTCATGCCAGAAATCCGTCATCTGAGGATGGAGAAAGTGGCCGGTCGAAGAATTCCGCCATTATTTGATGCAGATGGTTCCGGAAAAATGTGCAGAAAATTTTGTCGCGATGAGGAACGATCAGAAAGCCTCTACTTTTGCGGGGAAGTGGGCGGTCCTCTGAACTGGACTTCGTTATGTCCTCAAAATTGACGGAATTTCACAGACCTCGCGAATTGTCCAACCAATACGGGATTTTGAGTGTCCGGACGTAGTGGAATGTTTTCTCGCGTCAGATGTAGTTGTGGAATCAGGAATGAAAAGCGAAATTACGATAAATAAACGGAAAATGGTCATGTGAAGTATGACGAATAATGAAATATGTGATTTTCTAGCCAAACCTTTATATAAAATTCATAATTCCGTGTCATCTAATAAAATATATAGCACTACCGAACAGTTGTTATCGTATAACGTGGAAAGAGATTGATTAACGGCTTTTTCTAGTATATGATTACAGCCGAATTCTGATGTCGATTTGGTATACACGTCCGAGATATAGAATGGAAAGAATGTTTAAAATGATAGAAAGATTGCCAGGTGATCCATAGGATAGGAAGTATGGGTGGTAACGCAAGATTTGAATGTAACCATATGAGGCGAACAGGTTAAGTGTATTTTCTTTTCCAAACAGTTTTAGCGTGTACAGCCTTTGCATAATGATCAATAACCATACACAGTTGGTTATGATTAAGTATGAAGTACTAAGCTTAGGTATCTAGATAACTACATCCGATGGTGAAATTGTTAACTTTAATCTGCTCGAAGTGTACCAGACGTTGTATCACGCGACGCAGGGTTTCCACTCAGATGTTATTAGGTCCGTTTTCAAAAATATCGTCTTCATGCAGGCAGAGTTTGAAAATGGACATGACGTTCGGTAATGTCAGGAAGGTTTCTAAGCTTCGTTTGAATTGGTGTATATTCTTACTGGCTCTAACTGCATGTGGAAGTTTATTCCAAATGTAGGAATATTTCACTAGGAAAAATTTGAACGCAGCTTTTACGGGATTTAAAAGCTGTCAATGTATATTTTTTGTTCCTGAGGTTGTACATTGAGCTATGTTGTAAGCGAATCTCGAAGTTGTCGGTAAATGTATTGCCATGAACTAGATTATACAGAAGTGCAAGGTTCAGCTTGAGTCGCCGTAGCCAAAGTGGATCGAGTGCAAGCGTTTGGCAGCGTTCTCTGTAGTTCAGAGAAGACGGATAACCCAGTAAAGCCTTTGCGCGAAAATGCAC
>LOND01000154.1:114589-126165 GCA_014220965.1 Paragonimus kellicotti | reverse complement strand
CAATAGTAGTATAATCCCATCGGTGACCAGAAGCGTGCATACATCTTCTGGTAAAGACTCTGGGAACATTTACACAGCACATAGCACTTAAAAAGCCATAGCGGTGGTCAAAATTACATTAAGAAAGACTTAGGAGTATGACTGTCATTCAATCTGTCTTTCTATTATCATCAAATTAAAAGATCCTGCGAGGCCACAGGAAGTTGTGTAAATTGAGACCTCGTCTTCACATTGGACAGAATTTTGTTTCATACGAAGTGCCGGAATAAAATATGTCACCAACAGTTGCTGTTAGTGCCTTCCCTCGGTTAACTCCTAAAGCATTCTAGACTCACTTGCACAACAGAAGGGCTAACATAAACACCTTTCGTCCAATCCCTCCCGCAAATGTTGGCATTCCTGAGATGACATTGTGGTCCCGAAATCCAGCACTAAACCAGTTCTCTCATGATCACATTACAGCAAAACTGATATCGCCATGAGAGCACCTCGCAGACACACACAGGACCCCAAGACGACTGCCATGGCCGCTAAAGTGTACGGTGATACAGACCAACCTAAATTACATATAACTGCGTCCACTGTGTTAACAGGAAGAGGTGGAGGCAATATATTTCCTTCAATGTTGAAGGAAGCAGCAAAATAGGAATTAAAGGCCTCACAGATTGTAACAGGATCATCTACGGAAGTTTTGTTCTCTAGTGTTACTACTGAGATAATAGGGTCTCTCATAGTTCCTGCGTCTCAACAACTGCATCAACTCCGAGCTCTTCTTTTTGCCGTTAAGCGCATGTTTTTCCTCATTTAGGTGGAGCATTTTGGTTCTATATTCTATCGTGTTAAACATTTTGTGCATCTGCATAATAAGGGAGAAATCTTGTGTTTTTCGGTGCCGTGATTTGAGACTTTTGAGCTTATCTTGCTCCTTTGGATTGAGAATCCCGCCTCTACCCCACACATTACGGCGTTTTGATCTTAACGGGGCCAAAATGTTCATGCAAAACCTGAAATGTTCATTAAAAACTTCAGTTGCAGCACTAGGGTCAGAGGTCAGAAAGAATGTGTTCCACCTCAAGGATCTCAACAGAGTGGTGAACATGTTCCAGTCGATGAATTTAATTTGGCGATAATATATGATTTTCGACATTTTACAGCTTTCAGGTCAAACATGAAATTGACCACATTGTGATCACTTCCTGGAAACTGTTCTAGGACAGACACAGTAGCAGAGGAGATGCCTGTTGTAAAAATGAGATCTAAAGTGTGGTTCAGTCTGGTAGGTGCCAAAACGTGTTGGCGTTGTTGGTGAATGTACCCAGGTAGCATGACCGACTCATGAGTGACTCATGACCGTCTCACGAGTGACTCATGAGTGTAACAACTGAACACTTTTGAGTCACTCATGAGTCGGTCGACGGAAAAATTTTTCGTAGCCCTTATTTCATTACCAACGGTTTTCGGCACGTTTCCTGCCTGACGCACTAAACAAACACGACTCATTTGCTAGCTGAATTCCCAGAATATCACGACGGCCTAGTACGTTGATATCACCATATTGGGAAAATTGTTAGAAGACGACTTCGAAATGTAAATAATTTATGCAAGCATGATTAAATGTACAAAATTTGAGATGATTCATTCGTCTACTGCATGTTCCGTTCTTTTTATCCTTTGAAATCTTTCTCTTGGCATTCTGTACCCAACGTTGTACTTTTCCTTTCACAACCGCATGAGACACTCCGACGAACTGATGTTTCATAACGGTTTCTGTAAGGTATGGAAATCATTTGGCCTGCGTACAACAGCAACTGAATATCTTCTACCGTCTGCATGGGGAAACGGACAGGAAGCGTGGAAGATGTTGAGCTGCTATCTACTACATGTTGATAGCGTAAGGCGTTCAGCTCCAGACGGATGGCGTGCACTTCCTCCCGTAAGAAAAATTTTGCGTAATCAAGTTATCCATGGTGTTATTAATTCTGGAAAGCTGGTCAGTGAAGGTCAACCTTACGGCTAGGACAGATGAGGGACAAGCAAGTTTTGTGATTACCTTCTATTTTTCTGAGATGTTCGTGAGGGAAATTTTTGAAACCTCCGAACTTCCTTGGTGATAAACTGTTGTTCCATGTGCATATGAAAATGAGCGGGTTGTAATGGAAAACAATTACCTGCGTGCCCATCGCCTCTACTTAATCCAACCACGTAGGACGAGGATTGAGGGGGCGGCGTCTTCATGAAGGAACTATATAACGATATTAAATTCTATATAATGCATTTCACCTGCTGGCAATGGGACTTATCATTGTGGGGACGTTTTCCAAAGAGGACAGGGGTAAACGCCTCTTGGAAGGTGACTCCATCGACATGTCGTCCAACGGAGGTGGAGAGTAGTCGATGTCAACGGAATATCTCACTTTCGCGGGAATGCTGTCAGCTTCGTCCGTGAAGTCTGACCTCACGGCAGGTATTCTACGTATGTTGCATTATGATGTTTGATAGACGTACATTTTCCGCTTTCCTTGTCGATCCATGGGGCAGTGCCATCCGTCGATGGGATTTCCGATAGCTGTTCAAGGAAGCCTTCATATCTACAGGCCTTTTCGAAATTGTCTACAAACATTATTTGATTTTAAAATGTGCTTACCCGTGGTTTTGTGCACTTTCACTTTATACAGCTTGCTTCCTTGTGGAGCAGACGCTCCTTCCAAAAGCAACCTGTTATGTTGCTTACTGCTCACTCCAGGCCACAAAGTGTAGCCAGGTTTGGTAATCCACGATTTGTGAGCAATGCCCACCGTGTTGTCGTCGAACTCAACAACGTGAAACATCTGAAATGTTGACAGTGATTAAACGCGGTTATAATTTAAACATCGCACTACTACAGGTATATATGAAAAGGAGGAACATTGGACGTGGAACGATTAGGTACATATAAGTACAATGGGGTAAAAAACATGTTGATCATTCAAAGGTAACAGTACTCCTTTGCACTGAATCCTATCACGATCCACCCAAGTGCTGTCCACATACAGATGGGAACAGAGGTAGATGTTTAAGGTGGATGAGGGCAGGCAGGTGTTGAAAAAGTCGGAGCAGCTTGCAAATCTTTGAATGCGGATCCTCTTGCCCTTAATTGCTGTTATCACAGCAGGCCTATGTTCGATTAGGACAGCATTATTTGGCCTTTTATCCGTGTACACCGAATTTCGCAATACGAAATGGCAACCCTTCTTTGTTGCCATTCGAACGTTACAGCAGGCGGCGTCATCCAACACAGCGGTATTCGCGTGCACGTCCGTTCGATACATCCTCTCCGTGATGCGACGGAAAATCTGCGACGCAGGCAAATTCGGTGAGTGCACGAAACTTCGCAGCTTGTGCTGAATATGAGTCAAGCGTACCATGCACACGCACATCCGCACAGAGGTGCCTCACACAGTGCAAATTGAACACCAGCTGCGACTCACCGTATATCCCTGCGAACTGTGACAAGGTTTTCCACAGTAGAGACTCCACGAAGTTTATGTAGTGCTTACACCACTTGGCACTACACAGTATATATATGGAAATGGAGAAATTCATGAAGTTCTCATACACCTTGTCATCTATCAGACCGCTCAATGCAACCGGTCCAACGTACAGCAGGAATTGTCGGAATTCTGTCGCCTTCCATCGTTCATAGTCCACGAAAGTACGACATTTACGGGGAAGTCAGCGGGCATTTGTGAGCGGATAAGTCCAATTCGGTTATTAATTTCTTTAATCACGTTGGAACCAAGGCGAGTATTCAGCTGTAACGGTCCTGATCTCCAAAGTGCGATGATTCTCTTGGTGAATCCCAAACAAACCATGTGCATGTAATCCAAAGGGAAACATGCGATCATGTCTATGTTCAGCGATTCAAAAGGTGAATCACCTATGTGGTGTTCCGACTGTCTTCTACACCTAAAATCAGCATCATTTCTCAACTTGTACTTCACGTTGGGGTATACCATTTTTCTGTCCACGTACACACCGCACGCGGTGCACTTCTCACAAGCATAATATCCGGTGTGGTTCTTAACTTGCCGGAAAAATGCCCTGGCGGGCGCATCACCAATAATACAATCTAGCATGACATCCACGTGGACATTGTAGTTGGACAGCATAACCCCTTCTCTCAAAACAGTTTTCAGATCAGCGACGACATCAGCAAGGTATTCGTGCACATTCCCAGGTTTGCCTTCGCCGCAAAATATTCCGATGACAAACACTGGCGTTCTCGGCACAGTCAGTCTTGCTAAGATGGGCCACAGCTGTTGACGAGAGCTCTTGAACAATGTCACTCCATCAATGTGCAGCTGCATATGAACGCACTTCAATTGTTCATCCCATCGTCCTCGGACAGCCTGTTCAATGCACTCCTTTACACCAAAATGAACATTCACCTCCCTCAATTACCCGATTTCCACATACACGTGGTGTTCCCAGTAGTGTTCGGGCATCCATCGGCAATTCGGGCAACAACTCCTTGAACTTGCGAAGCATAATGCTGGTCGCTCTCAGCGATAAGTTCGCCTCAAAGGCCACTTCCAACGCAATCGTTGTTGCTGTTCTTCGTACTGTGCTGACAGTTGTTATTGAGTGATCTGATTAACAGGTTAATTGTGTAACAGTATGCCTTCATTCATATCGTCATCGTTTTTCTTATCTTTCTGCGCAGCAAGCTCCGCAGAGGTGACAATGTAGCTACTGGACGTGGAAGGCATGGTTGAACTGGTTGGGGAATCTTCATGGACGACTTCAACCATATGTGGGTTGATGTCAGCAGCGTTGTCTGCTGAAACGAAGCAATGAAGTTTCGAAGTACGAACTTACCACTGTTATCCGATAAAACATCATCCACTGACAGATTACTGCCACTGGTAACAGCTACTCCCTCTCTGAGAGTATGCCAGCAACATTCCTCATGCGCTAGCTTGATGAGACGGTGGATATTCGAGCGAGAGCAGCCACGGGGCTTCTTCACACGACGATCAGCCATTTCGCACGCCAAGTAATGGTAAAAATGGCCGTTCAAACGGAAATTCCCGCGTCATATTTTCCTGCATGTTGACGCGATTAAACAAATATTTTCTAACAAGTAAACAGGCTTTTAGTAATGTAAGTAGACATTATTCAATTTATCACTAAGCAAACAGCAGACAGTCATGTCACAATTGGTGTAATAGAAAAAAAGTTGAGTGACTCACGTGAGACACTCATGAGTCACTCATGAGACGGTCGACCGACTCAGTGTGCTACTAGGGTAGCCTATAGTAGCAGAGATGGCGCGGATTCATTATAGTCACGACTAGACTGCGATACCTACGCCAACACACTAACTTTGATGTTAGTGGTTTGTAGTAAATTTACATTCACAAGATAATGTGAACAGGCACGGTGGTACTGGTAAGGCAACTCTCACGTCGCAGGGAGTTTAGGATTTTGGGGACGTCGAAGGTGATCCCACTACACCACACAACCACTGATAACTACACATGCATATTATTGGTTGTTTCCAAATGAGTGTGTACGTATGCGTGGTCATAGCAGTACGGTTGTCTCCGTTTTACTAACGAACATGCACGCAAGTTGTTCCTCGTCCTCTCGTTCTGTTACTTTTCTTTCTCTTATCTTTGTGTACAAGTCTGACAATATTTTTGTAGATTACGTGTACCAGGTAGACCAAGCTCGATGTGGAAATCTCACGATCGAAGTGCGAGAACGCTCTTGCCTACCAGCGCAAGAAACTGGACTACCAGGCTGCTAGTCGCCACGTCCTGTGAACTGAACTGAAATACGAAGCACGGGTTACTGAGCCCACCCACCACTGGTGCTTCTAATCCGTAGCTAACAGAGTCCACGCGATACCAAAACAGACGAACCGAACTGGTCGGATAACTGAAACAGCGAAAAAATCGCAACGCGTACTTAGCTAATGCCTCGTGGGATCAGTTTAACTCATCGTTGTCTATTGGGGAAATGTGTGACCATTTTACTAATACCATTCGCGAAGCCATAGATTGCTCAACACCATTCTACCCCACAACCCGCCGGAAACCGCAACAGCGATTGCGGTCCCGAACGTTAAAAATGATCAACTGTAAACGTCTAGCATGGACCCGGTTTAGAATGTCAGGGGATTTAGATGATCGTCATCTCTATGCACAACTTCGAAACCGATGCACCAAACTGGTCAGGGAAGATCGACTAGATTTCCAGCGACGTTTAACCCAGCGCTTCGTCAGCGATCCTAAAAGCCTGTATAAGTTTGTTTCACAAACCCGCAAAGCCAAAGCTGGCGTGCCCCAACTAGCCGGCCCGCGAGGGCTTACTAGCTCAGACGGCGACGCTTCCGAAGTTCTGGCTGACTTCTACAGCACTGTGTTTACTAACAGCGTACCTAACTGCCCCGTAACAGAAAGTGTTACCACTTCTGGAGAAATCTCCACAGTAAATACCTCAGCGGATGCTGTGCGAATGAAGCTGCGGGGATTAAAATCACATCTCCCGGGCCAGACTGTATATCTCCTCTAGTCCTTGCCCATGGGGCTGCACAGTTAGCTGTCCCGCTAAGCATCCTGTTTACACAGTCAGTTGCTGCAGGAACGGTGCCCGAAAGCTGGAAATCTGCGAATATCACTCCCATCTTCAAAGGTGGGCAGCGAAGTCAGCCTTGCAACTATCGCCCGATAGCCCTCCTATCCTGTGTGTCCAAGGTCCTTGAAGCGTTAGTCCACGATTCATTATCTAAGCATCTTTCAACACAAGCGTTCTTCTGCAGCGAGCAACACGGCTTCCGACGCGGCCGCTCATGCACTACAAATTTGCTGCTAACTGTAGACCAGTGGACCATTGCTGCCGACAGAGGAGAGGGGGTCGATGCTATTTACCTCGACTTTGCCAAGGCTTTTGACCGGGTGAATCATTCTGTTTTACTCGACAAGCTCCGTCGTTGTGGTGTTAAGGGTAACCTTCTCCGCTGGCTCGAATCTTACTTATCAAACCGTTCCTATCGTGTGCGGGTGGGTTCCTCCGTATCATCTGCCAGACTCAGCCCCAGCGGAGTCCCACAGGGCTCCATCCTGGGGCCACTACTGTTCTCTATCTTCATCAATGATCTGCCATCCGAAGTATCGTCTCCACTGCTGCTGTTTGCCGATGACATCAAAATCTGGCGTGTTGTGCGTAACAGCTCTGACGCGAGCGCCCTGCAAGCTGATATTAGTGCCCTTTACAAATGGTCTAAATCAAACTGCATCGAGTTCAATACCAGCAAGTGCAAAGTTATGCATATCAGACATAAGCACAATTTCCCTTACTCCCTCGGTGGAGTACGGCTCCAAGTCACGGACAGAGAAAAAGACCTTGGCACTGTTGTGACACAACCTCTCGAGTTCTCCCAATACTGAGGCGAGCGCCAAGAAAGCCTATAGCGTACTAGCGCTTCTGAAGCGTATGTTTGGAAAGTTTGATCGGTCATGCTTCAACAACCTGTACAACAGCTTCATTCGTCCTCACCTCGAGCAAGGGACCCTTGTTTGGTCTCCTCACTTACAAAAGGACAAACTAATTTTGGAAAATGTTCAGAGACGTGCGACGAAAGCAGTTCGTGGGTTGAGTGCAAAACCCTACATTGAGCGGCTTCATGAGCTAAATCTCTTCTCCCTAGAATATCGCAGACAGAGAGGCGACCTAATATTGGCGTACATGATTCTGAGGACCCCTAACCATCCGTGTAGATCCCTGCTCACTTCTGCGGATACTAGCTCACTCAGAGGGCATTCCTTGAAACTAAAGAGTCAGTACAGCAGACTTGAGCTGAGGCACAGTTTCTTCTCGGTTCGGGTCTGCAAAGCCTGGAACTCTCTACCAGAACATATCGTGAGTGCCACGACAGTGGCCGCGTTCAAGATTCGTCTGGATCGCTACTCTAACACTTAGTCCATGCCCACAGCATACTCTCCTGCGCACAGCAACGTGAGTGTGTTCGTCTGTTGAATTGCTCACATCTAATTATGCATATTCGCCTAGCTATAGAATTGTGAGTTTAATAACAGTAGGCGGGCATTTATTTATTTATTCTCCATTTTAGCCTTTTGATACAATCAAGAAAAGTTGCGACGTGTAACTATCCCTCTGGCACAGAGATTCTTCGCCTGGAGAAACGGAACCATCACAAGCCGCGGCTTTCTACTTCCGTCCATCACCCATTGAACCCATTTGAAATAGATGAAAAGCCTCGAAAAGTGAAAAGCCGCTGAAGTTGAAACAATGGCGGGATTTTTGAGGGAGCGCCAGATTGGCAAGTTTTTGTTTGCTGATATTCGTCGTATTCTGATAGTTTGTGGTGTTAATCAGTTAGGTTGGCAAATATTGGTTCACCGAGCTCATTTTTATTTTATGAGTTGTATACCGCTTAGTTTTAGCCTTCAAGCTGTAATGCATTTTCATTTGTTCTTTGACCGTGTAGTTCCGCTGTCAAATAGTACATCCTTAATAATATTACCTCATTCAATTTCAGTGTACAAGTGAGTGTCGCAGTTACTTTCGTAGTTACTGGTCCGGGCGGGTCTTCGAGTTGTAAGCCGCACCCTCGTTTTTGGAATGTGAACGTAGTAATTGCCTACGGTACATGGAGTTATTTATATGTGTAGACTAACTTGACTTAAAGCAGCCGTAACAGTCTAGTGCAACGCTCTTGTTACATGCAATAGTCCATCTCATTCATTTATAATTAAATCGGACAACTTCACCAGCAGTGAGCTTTCGTCAATGGGCTTTGTTCGTAACAGGACTTTCAGAGTAAAAACCGGATCGGACCTTTCTTCTCCTTCTCCGATCTCCGCTGGAGTTCCTCAAGGATCCGTACTCGGTCCGTTATTGTTTCTAATATATATCAACGACCTTCCTGACCTTATTTCTAGCAACGCCCTCCTTTATGCTGATTTAAAAATCTGGAATGCTTGTGATCCCAGTGCATTACAGATTGACCTTGACCGTATTAAGTGCTGGTCAGATGACTGGAGTCTCCCTCTAAACGACAGCAAGTGTGCGCATATGTCGCTCGGAGGAGACTCCGGGAACCTATTCGTGATACATGGTGCACAAAGTGTAATAGATATTTCGAAAGGTTGACCTTAAAAAAGAACCAGGGTTTTGGCTGTCGACCGGTTTATCCCTTCCTTTTAACCACCACATGGGCCCCTGAAAAGGGTTTAGGACTCTTGGGATGATAAAAAGAGCCTTTCCCCGCATAGACAGGCATGCCTTTCAGTCGCTCTACGGGGTCTACATACGACCACTGCTTGAGTATGCTAATCAAGTCGTATACACCGGCTTGAAAAAGGACATACCATCGAACGTGTCCAGCGAGTAGCCACTAAAATGGTCACTGGCTTGCGGCATTTCTCCTACGAGTCTCGTCTTGAAATTCTTGATCTTTACCCACTTGAGTTTCGAAGACTCCGCGGTGACTTAATCCTTACGCACTTTTCTTTAGCGCAGGACTCGTGCAACAATTCTTTACCCCAGTAGTTGATAACTAGTAGGAGAAGTCACGACAAGAAGCTTTCCATGCTTCGACCCCATATCTTTCTTAGGCAACAGTTCTCTCTCCATCAATCACTGGAACGGCCTTCCAATGGAGACCGTTGGCGGCTCTTCAAGAGATCGTTTCAAAGTGTTGTTAGATTCTCACTTACTTAAGAATTTGTTGCGTTAGTATTCTGTTTTTCTGTTAAATCAGTATTTCACTCTGTTCTCAGTACTCCTTGTAACCTCCCAAGAGCGGTGCTACACCCTGTTTCCAATGACCGCTCTCAGGTCAACAGAAAACCGCTGACATCGAAACGGACAAACTGACTCGGTCCGAGGCTCCGAAACAGGATGCCTATGGTACCCTTATTCAATCGGTTTGTTTTGCACGGTACTAAGCGGGCGTCTGTTGAACTGAAGACAGACATTAAAAGCAGGGTGTAACATCACTCTTGGAGATTACAGTAATTAGAAAGATCAGTGTAGGAGCACCATTCTGTTTCAAACGAACAAGAGTACGACAATGCCTTGAAGCGGTCAGTAGAAGTGCAGTCGACGACCTCAGAAGGAACCATGTTCCACTAGTTAATGACCTTATAAAAGGAGCACTGTTGCCGATGGAAAGTCCTGGTTCGAAGCTTGTAAGACATCCTGGCATCTCCCCGTCGGCCGTCATTCGTTACTATAAAGGACTGTTCCACTGGACTTACTCTAAAAAAATTGCTCAAGAGCTGACTCATCGCGGACTCGTCGAGATTCAAGTGGATGCAGATCAAGAATTTTAAGTCGGGACTCATACTCGACATTTCTACCAGGTGGTTCTCATGATTAGACTAAGCAGAGAGGGGATCTGACCGGAACAGTGCTGCGTAGGGGCGTTGACATACTGCACCTGTCGTATGAGAATCGATGGAGAAATCGAGAATCCGGCTTTTGCAGTCCTGTGGAGACACCGATACCCGGTTTATTTTGGGTGCATTGAGGTCATCCGTAGTAAGTAGATAAGAAAAACGCCGTCATCCTAGAAGGTCTTCTAGGCTCACGAGAAGGGCGTCATCGTCGGAAGTGTTGGATGGGGAGAACGATTTGTAACTCCCACTAGGAGTGAGTCTTGGTTGCGCATTGTTAACGGAAGTCCCAGTGCGTCGCTGTTATTAGAGGATTTTAATTCCGTGATAACCATGGGTGTTGAGAAGTTCTGTCGCAGAGGTCCTTATCCTTCCGCAAACGGAGTCAGTTCAGTGAACAGTATCCGAGGTCCTCCAGTTCACTGGCACCGGTATAACCTGCAAGCCAGGTCTTTGTAAAAGCAAAGATGTGCGGTTGAGTGTCATGAACCAACTGTCTAATTCCCCATAATTCATTGAACAAACTCAGACAGTTCGTATACATGCACTTGCGAAGAAGAGCTCAGCAGGTAAGCATAAATGAGAACCACTGATGTATTGCCGTCTATGGTAATGCTACTGCTGCTGTTGTTGATGATAATGATGATGAGAGATTAGACTTACGATTAAGGAGGAGATTAGGGTCCGCGTCGAGATTGGACCCGGTTTGTTCCGCCGAGTTGTCTTGCCATCCCTCCTATGCGGCTGCAGGCGTGACTTCACCACCTGTGCGTACATCAGCGACCCTACGTGGCACTTGATAAGCATTCTCTGCGTTGTGGATTGTGGTTTCTACGTCTCTTCAAATTTCCGCTTTGTAGGAGGGTGTTTGGAAGTTACCACCCACAAAAAATCCGACGCTTCTATCTGTCGAGAGCGGGACTTTAAAGGAAGCAATGTGTGTTATCTGAAATCGCTGATGGAAATTCCTAATGGGAATGGCCAAGGACATGTCTTTCGATTCGTGGGAGCTGGGCTTCAACAGACTCATTGCGTTCCGAATTTATGGAATCTCATGTGTTTGGATTTATTAGTCTGGTTCGTGATCAATTGAGCTGTTCCTAATTTATTTACCCGCTCTTGACAGATAGAAGCGTCGGATTTTTTGTGGGAGGTAACTTCCAAACACCC
>LOND01000154.1:69010-109242 GCA_014220965.1 Paragonimus kellicotti | reverse complement strand
TATATATATATATATATATATATGTATATATATATAGTTGCAGCAATCACTCACCACTGTCATAAAGTACAAGCTCAAACCTGTCGCCCAAACAATGCCGAGCTTCACCAATACGGCCAACTGGAACATCCATATTTCCGGCCTAAATAATTGTAACGATGCTGTGTCAGCCTAAAGAGAGCGGTCACATTCAAGTGAAAGGCGTCCTTGACACCTACTTTACTGGAGTCATACGGAGTGTAAGCGAAAATCGTGAAAAATTTCCCGAAGATTTGATGTCAAGAAGCGGTGTTTCACAGAACCTGCTAAACTGCCGGCAGTCTACTACAATGAGGTTTCGGCCGTCCTGCTGGGAACGACACCTACTGGAGCCTAACCGGTTATGGCGGCCGTAGAATGGCCTGATTTGTACCACGAGTGTCGAGTAGTCAGAAGTGGTTCGGTTACTTCGATACGCTGCTTATTGTCCTGGATTCTATTCCCTGAAATACAGCAGACCTTTACGTTCAACTAGTATAACGTCTGTTCGAGTGGGGTTCATGGGCTTATCTCTTGAAGTGCAAACGTTTAAAGCACCTGTAGTAACCCGCGTTCCAAACCTAGACAAGGGGCAAGGGAGATGAGAAGGTGGGTGGTTAGAGACATGATTTACTGGGACAGCTTTACTTTGATTAGATATATCCGCCGTGGGATCTGGAAAGTAATTACTGGTAATGAGGCTCGGGATAGGCCTGAGTGTCAGATTGGATAAGACAATGGGGGAGGGGTCAGCAGTAGCATGTTTTCGCCTATCCACCCTGCTGTATGCAGCAGATAGGGCGACCCGGTTTATACTGCGAGACGGCCGATGCAGTATGGATTTATTGTTTTGTGAATATTCATGGTTGTATGTGGACTGAGATACTGCCAGAACGCCTGGACTTAAACAGGGGAACTATTAGAGTTTTGTACGAAGGCCTTTAACTCAAAACGGTGTGTTGTGAGAGAGCGAATGGATGGTGGTGTACTAGAATTAGTATCACATCTTGTAAAAGATGATAGCCCTTTTCCAACCCCTAAACTGGAACACTTGAAGACTGGCTCATCAGGTCTCTATTTGTTGGTCTGCCTGATTTGAGTGAATGTATTGGTATGGTCATCACGCCGTCTAGTTTAACCTAATCGATCATGGGAGTGCGCAAACCGTCACACCCTGTCATGGTTCAGTGTCATTGTGAAAGATGTTGATGTCTTACTTCCATTCATTGCTTGGTTGTTTGTTTGCAAGTTGTACGCACCTCGATGTTGAGTGTTTGAATATGGGCTTAGTAGTTTTTAACAGTTAGGTCTCCTTTCCTGCATCCGTTTTCTCTATCTTCTTTTGCTTCTTTTTGTGAGTAGGGCTTACGCTCCGCCCAATAGTTGTAAGACAGTTAACCGTCAGTGAGAACCACTGATGTTTTTAACAGTAGTGATGATGATGGTGATGGAGGATAGGTTGCATGAATAATGGTTGTGAGGATCAGCGAGGTATAAACTAACTCCATGCGAAGCCCTAGGAGGTATGTTTCCAGAGACAGGAGAGTTAGAAGCAAGGTGCCCGATTTTAGCTAACAGAAAGGTTGGGGAAATATCCACAGTTCTAGTGCCATCAATTGTGAATGGCAACGTGAACCTGATAGACTGAAAGCGACCATTAAAAAAATGTTGTTGTATAGCTCGGCGAGCACATCAGGGCCTCGGCATCAGAGTTAGTAGGGCCTTATGGTCCTAAGAGTTTGGCCGCCCAGAACTTTCGCTTCGTGGGTTGACGATACAAATCGAAAGTTTTCAAGTTGATCGACGACGAAGCACTCGATAAGTGGTTGTTCGTTTTGAGGACGGTTTTTGCGATTTAACGAAATGCACTGATTTCTTATGGCGGCGTGATTTCCTCCGGTCGTCTCCAGGTCACCGTAACCAATGATACGTCTGAGCATGTATATTTCCCCAAAATGTGATCGAGAAGTGCGACAGCATAGTTGACTTAGAGGTCTGTTGCATTCAATGACTGTAAATGGTGTAGATTCACCAACGGTTTGCGAAATGAGCGGTGGGTAACTTTTTATCGAGGTCACTAACAGACTGAAGGAGTGTGGAATACTTTCAGGAATGCGTTGCCGAGTAGCTACTTAGTTTCTCCACATCTGTGTTATGAACGTTTTGGCGATCGTTGACCGTTGAACAGATAGAGCTCGTGTTGCACCTGAATTCAAGTACGACGACGGCGTGATCACTTATCCCGAGTTGTGCGGTGATTTCAGGGTTATCAATCATCGTCTCCTACCCTGTGTCGTAAGGAAGCTGTCTTGCTGATGACGCCTTACTTTCACTTACAGCTCGGTTGTTTGTTTGCAAGGTGTAGGCGCCTTGATGTATGTTTGAATATAGACGTAGCTATTTTTAGTAGTTAGGTCCACTTCCCCTCCCCTCCTCTTTTTCTTTCTTCCTATATAGATTTTTTTCTTTGTGGTTGTGTGCTGTTACGACCCCCTGATAGAGAAAGACAAGAACAAACACAAAGACCACGAGCAGTATCTCTATCACGAACGAACGCAACGATATTGCCAAACTGCACGAAAACCAGAGCACAAATATCGGAACCCAACTCTCGCAACTTAGATCCCCAACAAGTAAGGAAAAAGACGGCCTTCAAACGAGCTTTATTTGCTGCTCAGCCAGAAGGCAAAATACCGATTTACAACGTCTGTATTTATAGGTTTCGGGTGACCTTGCGCCTAGGCCACCCAACGGACCAATCAGAGTGAGCGTAGCTTCTCGGACGTTCGAGAATTCTGGCGGGCGTTCAAATTCTCCAAAAATGGAAAATCCATTTTTCTCGGCAAATATGGCGAATTTTTGGGAAAAAGTGCCTTTTCCCAACATAACAGTTAGGCATCAGTGTGAACCACTGATGTATTGCTGCTGCTGCTGCTGATGATGATGATGATGAGGAGGAGGAGGAGGAGGAGGAGGAGGCACATTTAATCTGGCTGAGACGAGATTTGGGCACTGCGTCATCGAGTGAAGCCGCAGATGTGCCCAATGATTTTCAGACGACCGGTTATTTATGCTGCACGAGCCATCGTCGTTCAGGAATTGGATCGCCTGAAGTGAGCTGGAGTAATGCAGCCACTGTACTACCCTGGGTTTGCAACACTAATGGTTGTGAGGAAGCCGGACGGGAGGGTGCGCATGTGCGTCGATTTTTCCACCACTCTTAACGATGCGACGGACGTTTGTCATTAATCACTCTTTGTACAGGAAGATTTACACACCAAGTTGAACAGTGAGGGTTGCTTTGTCAAACTGAACCTGGCTGACGTCCTTCTGCAGAGTGAGGTTGCACCTTGCTCCAAAGGGTTGTTGACGATTAATACTCATCGCAGATTGTTCCAGTACTCGCTTTTGCCATTTCTGATTGCTCTTGTTGTCTTCCAACAGATGATGGTTACTGGCGCCGTTGTAGATGAAATGGTGAGGCGCTTGGACCAAGTATTCGACTAGGTCAACGAGTACATGTTTTTGACTAAGAAAATTGATGAACGTTGTCCTGGTTTTTTAGGAGTTGACGGTTGACTTTTGGCAGCATTGATGTTGTTACATGCCTTGTTCAGCTAGACCGTTAGATGTTGCGTCCGATCTGCTCGATCTAGACTAACCAGATTGAGCTGTGGGTGATTCGTAAGGCAGCGTGTTTCATTAGATTGGACGACATCAAGTGAAACATAGGTTATCTCACGTCTGAGTTTCAAGACACAGCCGGATCAGTTCATTGTTGTGTAGAAGTATCGGTTGCTTACCAATCATTCTTCAGATTCACTGAGTTAGTTTTGATGTCGGATGCAGTGCCCATTTGGAGTTGGATTGGCACTGACTGCTGCGTTCCATTTATACTTTCCTAGGTTGTGCATCGTTTCGTTGCCTCACACGACGCCCTTCGATCTCTGTCTGACGTTCCCATTTAGCGTTGTACTACACGTGAAATCGTTTAGCGTGCTCGCCCGTCTTTTTCCATAGGAACTTCGAATCTGTGGATAACACTCGGTCATAGAGGGGATTTTCACGATATCACATCTCGACTTCTGAATGCCGTAGTCATTTGAGGATCGTTTATTTCATACCTAACTATGCGTGGTCATTCAAATTTCAGGAGTTACAAGTATAGGTGCCGAGCTTGTGAGCTCGCTTTTACTATTTATCCAAATCGAATTTTCCTTCTCATTTTCATCATTTTTAACATCTGCACCTCACTCTGGAATGCAAGTTTATTACAGTGGTCCTTTTCGTCATGTTCAGACGCAGCTTAGACGGTTGCTTGTTGCCAGTGATCTTCAACCAAGTTTGGAATGACTAATCTTGCCTGATCCGAGTTCGATGCTGTAATGTAGATGACTTAACTTGGCCCTCAGTACGCACACTCTCCATGTCATTTGTTTCAGGACGAACTGATAAAGCCGTTCTTTAGCAAACGCGAAATACACCAGTGTGTGCTTTGCACAACCAGGTTTAAAAGCGAACGATAGAACAGTATCGTACACTGACATTCCCAAGATGCCCTGAAGCATGTAATAGAAGTTTTAACTGTGCGCGTAAAAATGTACAAGACATGAACAAGGTATTAGCATCTGGTCATAAAACGTGTCCGTCACGTCATCTGCAAGCACAAGCACTTGAATGAACGGGTGAACTGGGTGAACATCTCCTCGCGCGTTCCCAGGTTAGAAATTACGAAACGACCTTCTGTGTGTGATGTGACAACGAAACAGGTGCGTTTCTTCCGACGCACAGGCAATCGCAGTCAGTGACCGATAGTACTACCAGAGCGTAGTGGATTTACGGTTGCCTGCCAGGTGTTTTTTTAACGTTCTACGTAGGCTCTTTGGCGGTATTACGACATGGCGCACGTTTCTTCACCACAAAAGGGTTTCATTTGGCGTCGGTGGATACATGGGCTTCTGGTCTGCGTGTTGTTCGTCTGGCGTGCCGAACATCTTCAGTCTATGTCAACCATGGGCACCTTTCGGGGAAGGTGTAAGAATCACAGTGGTGGCCTAGGTTCCGAGCGTGTACGAAGGATGTACTGGCTACCTCGAATGATTGGACCCCATTCAAGGGGATTGTGTACCAATTTGGCAATCGGAGTCTGGCAACAGGAAGCAGGCGTTTCAACAGCCCTATTGGTCTCGAGCTTGATTCCTGGGCAAATCCGCCACACCAGGTCCGCCTTTCCCAGTGAGTCTTCGAACTGCTTTTCTGTTTCCGCCCTGCAGGATGCATTAGTCATCCAGAACAGATAAACTCTATACAAAAGGCTTGTGTACCGAACTCCGTCCTCATTGTCTTTATTGGATTCCAAACTTTGTGCCTTGTACCGCTTTGTTGTTGGTTAGGTTTCTTTTGAACAAAAAGTTGTTGGCAGTACCCACGCATTGCAGCTCCTTTTACTTCAGTATCCAGACTGTACTCTTCCTCTGTAATTATGTAGCACGTTTACCACCTTGTATGCGTTTCATGTGTTAAGTCCGTTCTAAAGGTACAATACCGCCGTGGTGACCAGCACTGGCGACCGTTCACTTGTACCCAACGGATAAAGTTTTGCTGTGGCTTAGAGATTAAGGCTAATTCCATTCCAGTTTGTATACGAGATTGGGCTTCGTCTTCGCTAGAGACCCGAAACAATTAATGCCAATCACTTGCATTATCTAAAAGCTGACTCAAATGAATGGCCACAGCAAGACCGTACAGGCGTGCTTCAGAGACACTACATATTCCTTTCCAGACTCTAGGGTGTGTTCGCCGGAATAACTTGTTGATCTGTCTGTCGTAAAGTGGAAGCATGAAAGCGCTTATGTTCACCAGTTGTTTGGACTCTGAGCTATCAAACCTTAAAACAAGTGTTTAACCGATTGAAGTGTTCTGTCACAACAAAGATACTTTCCAATACTCTCCGTTTTTGTCGAAGAAACGGGTTGACTTAAGTGACTTCACATAGAGCCCTTGATTTATTCCAGGGCAACAAGGCTTAGGAGACCCGATACCGCGCGAATGACTAAAAGGTATGATTCAGTCGTTGTCGAGGATCGGGCGCGATGAAAAGGGTGCACTGCATAAAACGTCATTGTTTGATTGTGTTTAAGGCCGTACGCACTAGGTTTGTTTAAAAGTATCTCAAGTTCTCTGAAGGTACTGGGGATTTACGATTTGCCAACCCCTGGTCTGTCGGTATGTTCTATAGTTGAGTGGTTACCACGCCGTACATTGGCTGCTGACGGTTGGAGGTGATCGCGAAGCCGCTAGCTGGTGAGGTGGTCATGTGCTATGGAGTCTTCCATCTCCCAACTAAACGAGGTTCGTTGGTCCCGGCTACCAGATTAGATGATATACCCTCACGTTGTTCATTGAAAATGCTGCCAGTCATGTTAGCACATTGCATTCAATGCTGAGCCCAGATTGGTTGGATTCTTAAGTTTTTCTTGGTCACGTTTCATTGTTTCGTTTTCTTCTGCGTACGTTTGTGTTTTCGCGCTCATGTTGTTCCGTGGATTGCCGTGGGGATCAACGAGCTTGGGTGGAACCACTACTACTATACGAGCGTCTGTATTTTTCCGCCGCTTTGATTGTCTGCTTTGGACGTGGACGCCGCGTTATCCTCAGCTGCAGCTCGATTGTTTGCAGAGTTAAAAGTATAATTACCTTAACGTGGAGAGCGCAAATCTGAAGCCAGCTTACATCGTTTGTAAGATTTGTCATTCGGCCTTTAAATTGCACCTACTATTCTATGGAGAACGGCATTTGGTTGCACCGTAACATACCAGTTGACAAGTTTTTCAATCTTTTGTGCCTTCGCGTCGTTTCTTGCTTCTTGTTGACCATGTGTGTGGATTCGAGGCTTTTTTGTTCTTCCAGGACAATCGTTGGGAGCGTCCATGGTCATCGGCACAAGACTTACGCACCCGGGCACAGAACGTTTTGATTTATAGAGATAATTCTTCCCGTGGATTAGGTATCATTTCTTTCCCTTTGTATCTCTAGAGTAGAGTTGTTTCTAATCTCATAACTGTATGGTATCATTGTCAAGCACGGCTGAGTTGTTGTCGACGATGGTGTTGCTAATATTGAGTTAATTGGCGTTACACCTCGTTTTTACGGATCTACTTCAGATTAACTTGTTTTTTTCCCGTCACTTTCTAGAGTCAATAAAATGTATGCTCAATTTTAACTCCCCTCCAACTGCAAAGGATGTCCCGCAGTGGAAAGTACGCCATGCTTATTTAAACGCATTTCTATGGTATATAGGTTCTTATTTACGATCAACTCGGTCGGGATATCATATCTCCTCTGTTATCCGTTAAAGATCTTCGTGCCCTCGGGGTCACACTCCACCTGTGAGCCTTTGAGTTTATTTAATCGCATTGGTTTTACCTTCAGCCTTATTGATTCTCCCCGTGAACATATTCCGGACGTTCCCGCCGTTTATTTCATCTTTCCGTCGAAAGAGAATATCACCAGCGTCTGCAAAGTGAGTTCCCGTTATCATTTCCTCCATTTCCTCTCCAGGATTTTGAGTTAGCTCGCTATGAATCCTATTACTTGAACTTTATCAGCCCTATTTCCCGAGAATTTTTGGAAGTTATTGCTCAGAGTGCTCTTTCGGAGGATTGTGTGCAGCAGATAGCCAGAGTATTCGACCAGTACACCAATTTTGTTTGTCTGGACGATGATCTGCTGATTTTTCGGCCTGTTGTTTCACATCAGTGTCCGTCATACTACGGTAAGTTTTTGTTTTTGACCATTCTCTTGAGTTCGACATCTTTGCAACCGATCTGCGTGAATTCCCTGCCATTCGCCTTTAGTCATTAATCGTTTTTATGTTGCAGCTGGTTCCGTTACATTTAAGTGGTTAACATCACGGAAATCCACGATCGTCTGTCGAGGCATCGGGCTATGTCGAATGCTTTTAGATCAGATCCCTGGTTTGTTCTGCAGAGATTCACGCATCCTCGCTCGTACGACGTACACACTGATTTTAAAATTTCCACGAATTCGTTGCAATGTCATGTACGCGTTTCGTACCCTACTGGCTGTTCACCAGTTGGTTGTTAGTGAACATTTTGTTTTCACATATAGGTATTCAGTCGTTCGTCGAGCTTGCCACATAGGTTGTAAACGCTTTATTACCGAACGAGGTGGTGTCATCACCAATGTCACCAGTCTCCACACTGAAAACTGTACGCTCACATCTCTATGCACTGATGATGTCACCTCGCCTGATAATGACACATCCGTGACCTAAATGCCAAGCCCGGTGAACACCCAAATACATAAACCATCAACCAGAACCACCAACACCGCCAATATTTCCAACGATCACAAGCTTTTGCTCTCTCTTAGTTTTTCGCCAACTTTCATTGAGCTACCTTCCGAACAGATTCATTTTGTTGTGAAGTGGTAATGCGACCGTGTGACAACACTGTTCTTTCTTCTCACTTCCATAGTTGACCCTTCACAATTGATACCGAGGCTTTGCTGCCATACAACTATGAAGCAGATGTTAGTGAAGCCGATTGGAATTTACGAAAAATCAAGTTACAATTGATTCGTACTATTGAAAATAGGAATCGAAGAAGAGGGAACCTAATACATTTTCACTCAAGTAGCTTACATCATATGTGCATCGTATTGTAAACGAGCACTGTGGTACCATGTGAGTAGGTACAGGGTTGTCTACCAGTCAATATCTTATTCGATCTTTTCTCCATGGGTGGTTCAAAGAGAATACGGCATCACTCAGACCAGTGAATCCGCCCACTTGCCTTCTCTCTTAACACCTCAAGCTGGAGGCTGGTTGTGCCAGTTAACCGTCAATAACTATTGGTGTATTGCTGCCTACGATAATAATGATAGAGGCTAGTTACGGTACAGTCCCCCGTTCAGGGAATCACACACAATCTGCAGCCTCTAGTGACTTTTCACTTCTGTTTTTAAGCATGCTTAAATTCCTCATAAGTAATACCCTCAGGCCTACTGAAGTATGGGCAACTTTGCAAGATTCGCATGTTACTGTCTTCTGCCTAAGTACCATATATTTTAGTATCTCCTGATGAATGGACTGGTTGGCAATCTTCCAGCGCATGTGATTGCATTAACCGCAGTATTGTAGGGACCGTGGTGTGGCTGTAAGACGAACACGGTCTGTATAGTATATTGCTAAGGCAGGTTCTGCCTGCTTAATTATGTGATGTTTGCATTGCCAGTTTAATTGTTTCTGCCTGTGGTGTTGAATGACGCTTTTTCACTAAACCTCAGAACTTTCCATGTTTACCGTTTCGGACACGTACACTGCAGCTTAAAAAAATACACGCTGTTTCTTGATTTGCAAGCACTCTGTTTAGACTGTAATGCCTTTCTAAATTTTCATAACACATTATCATCATAGACAGCAATACATCAGTGGTTCACACTGATGCTTAACTGTCACACAACCACGAAGAAAAAAAGCAAACCCTGTATAGGAAGAGAGAAGAAAAAAGAAGAGGACGGGAAGGGACCTAACTACTAAAAATAGCTACGTCTATATTCAAACATACAACATCAAGGCGCCTACACCTTGCAAACAAACAACCGAGCTGTAAGTGAAAGTAAGGCGTCATCAGCAAGACAGCTTCCTTACGGCTTTCACTGCCCCGCATCATTAAGTGCACTCACTTCACAGACAACTCGGCCAAACAACGACAACATTCACGCCACTGAGCTCGATTAGCCGCCATCTCACCTAACGTCTCAAGCCACCGACTCTGTGAGTCGCGAGGGCCCCAGCCCGGGAGACGAACCCGATCTACAGTGACCAACCCCTTCGTGAACGATTTCATTTGTCTACGCCAGGTCATCATCTGTCCACCTCGCACCTTGCGCCAGTCGGCCGCAGCGTCGCAAACAGTGCTCGGTGTGGCAAACGACTAGCTGGCATCCTTAGTACATGACCTAACCATCTAAGTCTGTGCAAATGTAAGGATTGAACAAAGAACTCGTTTGACAATCAGTGCCAAACACCCGCTTCCTAACCTCCTCGTTGCTTACTCGCTGGTGCCACCCGATACGAGCGATTGAACGCAGACATCGGTGGTCAAATACATTTAGAGGAATCGAGCTAAATTGCCACACTTGTTTACTGCTATAGTGCTTCCGTAATAACCACAGGAGAAATGAAACCATATTTATTCCTCGCTGATTATTACGTGAGTCGTTGGTAGTCGGGTTTAGCGGTACAGTGATGAAATGGTCATTTGGAGTATTTTCTAAATCTTCAGATATTGGAATCTCCCTTTTGGATGTTAGCCTCTGATATTCCTGAACGTTCCCCTACTCAGTAGGCTCAGCGTTTTGTTGAAGTTCAGCGCATATTGTGAGTCGTTAGAAATATTCACCTTTATGCGACAAACGTGAACAAATCAACTATGCTCAGTCATCGTCATCATCATCGTCGGCCTTGAGCCTGACCAGACGGTACTGTAGCTCGGGACACTGTTCACCGCAACATTGACATGGAATATCCTAGAAGAAAAACATTTTCAAAACGAGTAAAACAAATACTAATAATTATAAAAGACTAGGCGTAGGAACTAAAACTGGTATGAATGCAGGTACGCCATTGACTGCGGCACATTGCCATCTCGGATAGCGTTTCCAACCAGCGATTTGAGTGATCACGAGGACCCCAGCCAGACAGGTGACACCTAAACACTGCTCAATGGAACAGTCAGGGTCTTCATATTTCGTGACCACGTTGTTGCTTGACCACCACGTGGTTTCACCCAACTGTTGGTGGTCTCAGTATATAATGCCCGGTACGGTAAACGATCAGCTGGCATGCGGAGTACGTGACCCAACCATCGCAGGCTGTGCAACGTGAGTAGTTGACCAATTGATCGCGCATCCCGAGCGTTCCGGAATACGCGCCGGCGAACTGCCGTATTGCTCACGCGATCAGTCCACTTAATGTGGGCTAATTGGCGGAGACAACGATGGTCAAACAGCAAGTCTGTTGATATCTTCCTTGCGAACAGGCCACGTTTCCGAACCATAGAGCAAAACAGAACGTACACAAGCATTATATACTCTTCCTTTCAGCGACAATCGAACGTCTTTTCGACGCCACAGATGACGCAGGTTGGCAAAGGCAACTCGTGCCTTTGCTATCCTCGTTGATATCTCATCAGCAATATTACAAGCTGACGAGATAGTGCTACCCAAGTATGTGAAACTGTCCACAGTCTCAAGTGGATTACCTGCAATAAAGAAGGTAGGAGTGGGAATGATCCATATCCTGAAGCAACACTACACTTTGAAGGAGAGGGGCTAAGTAAGACAATGTCATTCGTATACTTCATGTTGGTCAACCTTGCGTTGGTTGCTAGGCCTTCTCATGTGAGATCTTCGTCTGAGCGTAAGGTTGCGTGAATTTACCATTGGTTGGCTAGCGTGCTATCCAACGAAATCAGTCACTTTGTCTACTTTTGTCGTCCTGGACCTGTAAATTTGGAACGGTTGACGTTACGTTAATTGTATGATTTACTTATGTCAGACGTGGACAAAAATGTTCAGGTCAAGAAGAATGAAGAAGTTTTTAGGTTTTACTCAGTTGGTTAATAAATTTTGGTTCTTATTTATGGGAATTCAAATGACTACCTCCTCGTTTTGGCGTTATTGTCATCAGCATCACATATAAAACAGTTTTTTGGCCTAGAATTACATAGCAACTGAAGCTCCATTATCGTGATAATGTTCACGTAGCTGTGTTGTATCAACAAAGTCTTAACGGTAGTTCACCTGTTCACAATGAAATTCTCACTACCAGAACGCCTGAATTCCCAATCCTCAAAGCCCGCAGCTCAAGGCACCACAATAAAAGAGCACGAAAAACAAACCTATTCGCTCTGTCTCGAATTATTGTTCAGCGGTGTTGTGCTTATAAAGAGGAATGCACGATCGAGCACCTTTTAGAAATGCCCTAGGCGTTCTGATTGACTTACTGACTTTCCTGATAGTTGTGAACAGTGGTCGCGACGTTCATTCAACATACTTGGACAAATATCGCAGTTATGGAGCATTGTGTGCCAAGTCTGATTTCCGATTTTTAACCTGCGGTTGTGATTTATTTATTCTAACAAGCTGTTCTATGACGTGTGCTCGGAATGTGGAGGTTTGGAAACTTCAGGAATTATCTAGCCAAATCGCCGGTGCAACCATAATCTCCATCGTCGGAGCGGCCTAAGGATAAGATAACCGTGTAAGCATTTACACTTTCAGAGTAAGTGATGTGAGGTTAAAAAATACCTGGAGTTAGTTAAGTGCATGGTTGAACTGGTGAGGTACGTTTTTGATTCATGTTGGACTACGTCAGTTATGGAACCTTCAGCAGTAATATCTTTTCCACGAAAGCGAATGTCTAAATTCACTTCTTATTGTATACACAGAACTGGTCGCATCTTCAATGGCGCCGTGGTTGAACATATCCGGCGAATTTTATTTTCATCGGTTACACATTCGGTTTGTGGAAAGCAAGCCAAAATTTATTACGAACTTCATCCTCTGTGACAAAATGTTAACTGCCCTTTGATTGCTCAGGAATAGCTGATTGTTCTGGCCAGTGTGCGACAAGTTTGACAGTGAACTATTTTATCAGCTTCTCTGTGAATTGTCCGAAAGTTTTCACACTTGTTGTCGTGGGATCTAATTGTTCTAGGTTCGTACGGGGAACGTACAATTTCCGATTTATCTTTATTTTACTATTTTTTGTGTGAACTCGATTGGGTGGCTGCCTCATTATATTAGAATTCAGTAAAAGTGCATTGCTAGAAAGTGTGGACTTTTCAAGCGGGGCTCTTTTAAGAAGTCCACTTCGGTAAATGAATAATGGAAGTGAATGGAGAATACAGAACACAGTACGTTTGGATACGTATGTGCTTATATGTGTTACCACTTTCCATGATGGTGAACTTGATCAGTTGACCACTTTTAGAAAGTTTTAAAACCTGATAACCGTTGGGTTTGTGTTCGCGGTATGGTTTGCATTTATGTATCCGCTTAATCAATAATAAAGGCTCGCCTTCTAACCTCTTCACCGGTTGGGCGGGAAGATTGATCAAGGGTCTCCATATGTTTGACATGCTCGATTTTTTGGACTTTCGCTTCACAGCCTTAGACTAAAACCATCGCCTTAGCTGATGCGAGACATCTTTCCCAAGTTCATTTGCTGTTGTATTGTTTGCAAGGTGTACTCACTCTCTTGTTAATTGTCTAGGCTCAGGTACAGAGGTGGCAGGAACTAAGTTCCATTTTTCCATTTTCGTCCATCTTTACTTTTGAACTTGTCCTTATCATGGTTTTATGGCACTGAAGAACCAGGATTAACTGCTGGTTTAATACTGCCGATGTTTTCGAAGTTAATTCTGTAATATACTGATGGCAGTTAGACCAACCTTTGCGATACAAGCTACCACTTCACTTTCTGCACACATGCCGTTGGCAAGATTATCCCCTTTGTCAGCGACCTTTATAATCTCGTCATTAAATCTGTTAATATTTTGAAACAAAGTATTTTGCCTAGAATCCGATATGTCGTGATCCAATTGTGTTATCAGTTTTTTCGCCACGGTGCCTATCGTCGTGCAGCGTTATTGATTTTGTCTGCTAATTTGACGATTCTAGTCTGCTGTCGTTCAGTATGGTGCCTTCCTCTTTACCTCCTAGAGTCGGGGATTGTTATTTACATATTAAAAACTGCTCGACTAATCCTCTTTTCATTCGAACGTGACAGCTTATCCGATTGTGCCTATGGAAGATGGCTGTATTCTCGTTACCGTTTCATGCGTGTTCGTGAGGGGTAGACGACAGACGGAATAAACTCATCCTTTCTTACATTTCCAGCAGTCTGTACACTTATTTGATGTTGACTTAGGTAATGTGATGGTTTCTGTGCTTATGTTTGTTATAGCCCTCTATCGGAGCAGAGCATCGGATACTGATATTGAATCGATTGTGGATGCTACTGTGGATGGATTGTTTTCCGTGTTTGCAACTCTCGGATCCGTTCCCATCATTCGTTGTCCACGAGGAGGTGCGTCGGAGATGGTTGCTTCACGACTGGAAGCCAAGCTTCGTGACAGTCTTCGTGACTCTCGTAACTCCTTGTTCGCTAACTCGGACACCACTCGGGGTTTTGGCACCGATGGTCGATTCCCGGGGACCATTGTTACCGCAGATGTTACTCGCGAGGCGCAACTGAGTGCTAATGCCTCCTTCTCTAATCTCTTCCAACGGCCCTTGCTCATATTGCTGGATCGAAGTTTGGACCTTGCCACTCCGTTACATCATGAATTGACCTATCAGAGTATTGTGCACGATGTTTTCGTAAGTGTTTTCTCTTTCCTTTCATGCTGTTCATTTGTTGTCGCGCAACTTGAACCCTAACCGTTAGTAACGTTTCCGTCGAGTTCCAGTCGAATGTTTCCTCGTTTCCATGTTCCTCTATTGATGTTTTTTTTTCCAACGATACCGTTCAGCCTTCTTCACATACAACGCATAATTGAATGAAAATGTAAACCGCACTTTTTTCGGCTCGGTCTAAGAGGGAGCGAGCCGTTTATAATTCCTATCGTGCAGAGTCATGTTGTTCGCATTAGTCGAATCAACAGTGTGACACCTGTCTGGATGACGTGTCTTACAGTGGACGAAGCCGGCCCCCGGTCTATATTTCCTCCAAAGGTAACGCTGTTCAGTAATAGCTCTACTGTCCTATGTATGCACTACCTAAATACAGTTAGTTTGTTTGGCTTGGGATTGACAATATCCTCCTGGCCATTTACAAACTGGACCGTATCTACTCCTAACGTTGTTTTCATCCGCATGTTGTGTTTTCCTAAGTTACTTCTACTTTGATCACAGCTTTCGCATTCGGACAGATTCCCTGCGAACCCTTTGTTAACAGGTGCGCTAGACTCGAGCCTCGTCCTTGTTGGAGCTCATTAGTAACGCATGCCTTTGCCTCGACTGAGATTTGAACTACGGTCAGCATTCCGAAGAAGCAGTCGCGCTGACTACCGCAGCGTTGACTTTGCATTGAGCACGACCAAAGCATCTTGCACAAACGCTTAATCGCTTCCGCTTGTGAGCAGTATGCCAGTTGCCCAGTTACTTGGACAGGAACTGTTACTGTTATTGAATGCTAGTTGCTAATCTTGCGATAGGATCTTCTAAGTTAAATCAGTCTCTGATTTCATTAAACCGGCTGAGTATTATTTCATGTTACTCATGAGTAGCCTGGGGGATTTGCTTGATTTTACTTGAACTTAAGTTACTTCTGCTCATGGCCTTCGCCTTCAAATAGATTCCTCGGTCAGCCTATTCCGAACAGACACAAGCATCGTCCTCGTTGAACCTTTTCATTAGTACCGTATATTCTTTTAGAGACCGCCATTTCGTCATTAACCTCAAATTCATCCTCACCGGATTGTTATGTCCAACCATTGGATGGGAAGTTTATTTGAATGCGCAGTCTGTAGGTAAATGTGGGTGACAAAAGATTTGCATATCCGGATGGTATGAAAACTATAGTCACTTAGTAAATGAAAAAGAGATGCGGCAGAGTTGGTGCGGTAGTACGTTTAGATGCGATGCCTCCGGATGCCGACACTCGGACCGTGTTTTACCTGTTGTGGAGAGCAAAGTCGTTTGTAGGACAGTCTGTTAGTTATGCTGTTTACCGGCTCAGATGAAGAAGGACGTTCACCTGAGGGTCCACTCTCGGAGTCTTCGATTTAATACCTCAACTGACAGAACTGTGGGACAAAGCGTGGGATTCACGTTTGTTGGGGATCATGACCAAAGTCGGTCCGTACATTCCTTGGATGCGGGCCAGCCTCTCAAGGGGCCAGAAACGACACAATCCAGTAAATCAATAATCTTCTAAGACCGACATTCCCAACTGGATCCACCTGGCTGTAACAGGCTACGGTTGTTGAGGTTGTTTCATCACCTTCTTCTGTTCGCTAAGGACCCGGAACGAACATTGTTTCTTAGCACTTCCGTTGGAATCCAACTGGTTAAGATATTCAACCTATCTTCTTTACCTGTTGGAGCTGGTGACCGACACAGTAGGCCTCTTCCCGGGAGGTTTGAATTATCATTAGTAATAATAATAGCCTATGGCAACAAATAACAATAATTCTGAACTACTATAACAGACACTGTGAAGGTTACGAACTCTAGTTTATATATAAAATGGATAAGATGGTACTTATTTACCAAGACGTTTTTGACCTCAGGCATTCGGCATCAAGATGCATGTGTCTTGAAGGCAAACAGCCGGGTTGCAAGTGAGTGTTGGGCGAAATAGTTTTCTATTTTCACTAACTTGACTAACGATGACTCAGCAATCCAATTATGCCTCCCGAACATCGGGTTGCATCTTGTCACTTTGATGAAAGAAAGGACATCCTCATACGAATGACTTCATTCGTGGTTCACATTTACGCTGTGTAGGTTATATACTTTGATGAACTGGATCATTGTTTGTAAGTTTCAGAGCTAGTATGAAGCTAAACTGACCTACGTAGCCTATGCGTTCTTGTCTTACTCAGTTCATGATTTATGTCTGCCTATGGATTACCGTGTTGCTGTTCGAATTAGTCCTTCAAATCAATCCGTTCCATCATTAGGTTTTCCGCCACCTCCATCCATTCATTAGAAACTTGTTTTGTGTGTAGGATGTGTTGTGCCTAGTCATGATTTCGTAGATTTGTCTAGTTTACTACACTGATATGACGTTTGAGGACTGCTGAGTGAAATTGGACTCACTCGTTCAGCTCAATCAGACGAATGTCGTTCTGAATGAGGCTGGTCACTTACCGTGAGGTGACCTTTTTGTCATAATGTCATTTTCCTTTTTGAATCGTATCCATAGGTGCTATTACTCGGACTGTGGTTGGTCCTGCCAATGACTGACCAAGTAATGGAATAATAAGTACAAATGTCTTGCGAAAAAGAAGGGAAATACAGCAAACAAAAACAGTTAAGTTTCTGGAGAAATAGGAGTCACAAAACAGCTGGTGGATATATCGGCTGCGTTCGCGAACCAATCTACTGTTGGTGATGAGCTGATTTTGTCTGTTCAAAATGACTTCTGTCAACTGCGTGTGCGTCACCTTCACCGCAAACTAAAATGTGATAAGAAATAAGAGGGATTATTGCCTCTTAACTCAAATGTTTGGGGGGTTATTCTCTGTTGTTCAGGGTGGTTCTTCTACACTTCATTACAGTGTCATCTCTAGGTACCCTCCAACTGTTTAACTACAACGAATGCCGCGTACTCTGTTCATCAGTTCATCGCTGCAACTATTCTTTAACAGGTTTTTAAGTTTGGGAATTTCATAGTCGATTATACGATGACGTGGCCGCTGCCTGTAACGGTTTTCGTCTACTGGTTGAATGCAGCTGATGAGAGCCGTTTGTGGGTTTGGATATCCAATGGGTGCTCTCTCGTTTGATATGAAACTGTGCCAAACATAACGCTTCGTTGCGGCCAGTGGCCCATATATCAGTTTGATTGAATTATTCAATCAACTTTCTCTTTCCTTCGTTTGCATCAATTCATAATCAGTTCTCTTCACTGTTGCACCGATCAGTGGCGGTTTGAACCTTAGTACCTTTTAAGAACACGTACCATTTAGACTGGCTGCTTGTTTCCTATTCGCTGAGTTTCCTGAATGATTCTCTTTTATTTATTTTAGAACATTCGGCTTAATCGTGTTCAGGTAGACTTGACTTTAGCCAAAGAAGTGATCCCTGCAAATGTTGGTGACACGCACGGTGTGTCGAAACCAAAGGCACCGACTTCGGGGAAACCGGGCAAGTTGGAGCAGTATGACTTAAACACCGTGAATGACCGAATATGGCGCGAATTCAAAGGGGCTGCATTCTCCGACGTTGCGGAAGCGATTCGTGAAGAAGTATGTACGTTGAAAGAATATGAGAAACGTATGAGCGAATTGAAAATCTCCATGGGTCTCTCTGGTGATTTGGGTTCTGCTGACGAATCCACGCTCACCCTGCTCGACGATAACACAATGCGGTTGACTAACGCGGTCAGGTGAGGCACTCTTATCTATGCTTTTCCTCTACTTTAGCAACGTGTGCTTCAATGATCTCTCTTTGACTATTTAGAGCAGAGATATCCAAGCCATGGTCGCTTGTTAGTTTACTGTAAGTGCGCTCACCCAAAAATTTGATGAAAACGTATATCGCAGTGATCCAAGTTGTATGCGACAATTCGATCATTTTAAATCGTTAACTTTGTTCAGCAACAAACTATGCAAACTAGAACGGGAGCTTCGATGAATGTCTGAGGTAAGGCCTGTGGCCATGACCGCTGATGGACGTAATCACATTTACCCTGCTACCTGGAGATGAATGCCATATAAACCATTTTTATTATTTGTACACCTGGCTTATTGTGCACGGTGATCAGCTGTTAAGTGAATGCGTTGGTGTTTTCCAACCGTCGTTGACCTCAATTATTAAATCTTCCGAACAAAATTGGTGGGGTTTGTATTGTTACACAACTGTTCGTTTTTCAGTGAGGATGTTTGTTACCACGCTCCTATAATTATTCGTGTTTCCTTGACGTTCGTCCTCAAGGCTACATTCCATTCTCCGTATGTGTACAGTAAGACGTTGTGTGATCCCTAAGCACTTAGCACATGATGTGGGGAACAAATGGCTTGCTAACATCTATTCTTACGACCACCTATCACATGCATTGTCCTTGTAGCTCCCTTCCTCAGCTGATGGAGCGCAAGCGGTTTCTGGATATGCACACTAACATTGCTACCTGCTTGGCTAATGTGATCACTCAGCGCCAATTACACGTGTTTGCCGAAGAAGAAGACAGACTCTTCTCCAAGCAGACTGCCACAGTAAGTAGACATTTTGGTATCTCTGTTTGATAAGTTTAACCATACCTTCCAAGTGAAAGTGTAATTGAGCCACTCTGTCGTCACTATCAGTACTTGAAGCGGAACGAAGTAAGAACTTATCTTTGATTCTTGACACTTCTTGTCCCTCTGCTTGGTTAGTTTGCTCTGCTGGCATTGCTTCACAGTGGTTAGCTTACGAGTGACCCGGTAGACCATGTGGATCTGCTGAGTTGCTTAATTCACGTTACGTGTTCAGCTTGTGCTGATTTTTGTCCGGGTTTCTTTGACTGTCTCTTCGTGTTTCCTGCAGAATCAACGTTTAAGTGAATATTTTATGGTCAGAATGCTAGCAAAACAGCTTGATGTGCTGGCTTCATTCTTTAACGTTCTTGCACTTCATCACACAATGTTCGATAAACGGAGACGTAAGTACAGTGATGATTTATTTTTTTTTCCTTTAATTTTACCACCAGTTAATGTGCAGAACATAAGCACTTCGACCATTTCGTTTGTCAACTGTCATAACTATTTGTTGGACGTGGACTCGTACTACCAATGATTTCCATGGTTACAGTTGCCCTGATTTAACGATGTGTCGTCACCTACATTTAGTCTTTGTTCTCTACGATAAGTGTGCTAAATCACGTTTTGTGTGTGGATTGCTCGCTGCTTATATCCGCCTGCGTTTTTCGGTAGGATGATCGCAGTAAAATGCACCTTACTTTAGTCCCACTCGTGTTCATGCCAGTGTATTGCCGGATGCTTTGTTTACTTCAAGCTAGGTTTGATGAGACGATCGTATCTAAACATTCAGCTGTAAGTGCGTGAATAAGGCTGACTTGTTTATCATCGCCAAGGGCGATATTATTATTGGGTGCCTCAGGTGCTTTTCCCTATCCGTTCGTGACTACCAGAAGGACTGACCAGCTTTACAATCTGTTTCCACCGCCTTTTTGCGTCCTTCTGTTGCCTTTTATACAAACACGGATTGTAACTGCTCGTAGTTGACTATTTTTTTGCAATCTCGTATCTTTTTGTAAAATAATGTCGAATTTTATGCTCGGGCTGAGATTATTGACTTCCTGCGCAATAGTCGATCATGTATATTGCTATGCAGGATTCCAATGTCGCGGAGTTGATAAAAAACCCAACCATCGGTTCTCCTGAGGATAAACTGCGTCTACTTGTGTTCGTATCACTTCTGAAAAGTGGCAGCCTCCTGTGCACCTCAGGCGGTTCTGTTTCCGGATCGGGCGTTGGCGCGGCTGGTACTGTGGGATCCACTGGAGTCGGCGCTGGCACGGAATATTGTTTGAGCGACTCAGAAGTCTCCCAGTTTAAATCGTGGCTCAAAGAGGCGTGTCCGGACTTGGATCTAAGTGCTATGGAATATGTGCAACATTTGCGGTAAGCATCTACTTACTCTTTCTTTTGTACTGTTCTGTAGATGTAGTCGATGTGATTAATGTCCTTTTTATTGTCCCATCTATGTGACCTTCGGAAGTGGTGTGGTTGTGGTTCCTGGCTTATTGTTATTTGCATTGTCAAATGCTTGCTATTTTGGTTATTTACGTGTGAGTTGTTGCGTGTAACGCATGTTTTAGTGAACTCCGTCCACGATTTCCTAGGGCGTTTGGTAATTATTTCTTGTCACAAGCGACCGTACTGGGCAATGCGCAATGTGATCAACGCTCAGTTAGCATGCGTTTAAACAAGACCAATCACTGGTGCTCCTTCTACACCTTGAAGAGAGAATACTCAAGTGTTAACTAACCTACAACTTCAGTAGGTGTAAAATATTTGATTTTTGTGACGCACTTGAATAAACCCAAACGAATGAGATGAATTTTATCAGGTAGACTGTTTGGTAAACATTTCTTGCATGCTTTCCAGCTAGTTTGATTGTGCAACCTTAAAATTATCTTTCTGTTTAGAGCGATGGCATACTTTATTCACACCCTGTTTAGACCTGTTTGTTTTCCATACACAATGCACACTCTAGCGGATAAGAAGCAGATGGTAATTCTTCGTACGTCGAACAGTCGCAATTGTAAAGAAGTAGAAAGGATGTGGGAGATTTGTTGTGAAAGTGATTTATTGTGATGTACTCCGGTAAAGAGCCTTATGAACTTAAGCCTCTATTATTCGTGAATTTTTTCGTGTTTTTCTATTACAACTTTTTGACCGAGGTGTCGGAGGGCCGACTTTACTCCCATGTCCAATTTTACCGCACAAAACCAATTTTCATTCCCTCCTCTCTGTCAAACAACTGTTCACTTGATGACCTCCCAGTCTCGGTTTCACGCACACGTCAGGGACACCTCGTTTGCCGATCGCAATGGAAGTCATAGCCAGAATGACAGTGTACATCGAGTTTTCTTTACCTGATGAACACATTCCCCTACTCGCTCCCCGCACACTGTTTAAGCTTGCCACCTTCATGTTCGAACACTTATGCAAATAGGTCAGCAGGCAGCTCTTGCACGTACTTTGGAGACCCTCGCCATCGATATCTGTTGTCTTGCTGAAACACAGCTTCAGGATTCTAACTCAGTGCTACATCTGCAATCTCCGTCAGCCGCTTCATCATGTGGGTACAGTGTGTGCTTATCTGGAGACTGTGGTTCAAGCCACTGACCAAGCTGGTGTTGAAATTGTCCTAAGCGCATACACAGAGAAGAAGACACTTAACTGGATACCTGTCAACAATCTCCTTTGTGCTGTGAGACTCGAAGTTATGGTTAAAACATCGAGAGGTGTCCATCACAATCGCTATCTGCTTGTTGTTGTGGCAGATGCTCCACAGACTTGTAGTCCAGACGCAGTCAAAAGTGATTTTTATCACCAGCTCACTAACCTTCTACACACCGCGCGGCGCACGGACATTGTAGTACTGGCTGGAGACTTGAACGCTCAAGTAGGCAGGCTAAGCGCTGACGAGCGTGACTTGGGTAGTCCACACTCTTAAGGTGCTCGTCGAGCTGACAGTGGTGAACGTTTGTTGCAGCTCTGTGCTGATAATGGTCTGTTTCTGGCAAGTACTAATTTTCGACGTTCTAGGCATCAAGTGCACCACCTGGCGACCTCCGTCGTCCAGTCAATCGTGGAACACAGATTGGCCACATGGCCGTCAGCTATTGGTGGATGTGGCTGTTCTCAAATTTGAAACTCAACTCTGGAACACGTGTGTGTATCCCGATCATGCACTGTTATGTGCCTAAGTTCGCCTTGCGTTTTGGGGGGAGGCCACTTCATCGTCAACCACAAATTGACGTATCTAAACTAGCAGGGCCACAAGCGCTTTACGCTTACCAGTGTGCGTTTGCCTTTAGTCTAGGTCCCCACCCACCAGACGACGTTGAAACTTATTAGGCACATATACGGTGTGCAGTGCATAAGTGTGATACTGCTTCGTGTGGTACTACTACTCGTTCGGTTGTCAACCGCTGGGTCTCTATGCGATCACTGGAACTTCTCGACGCTCGCCGGAATATTCCATTCAGCGGGTGAATACTATTCGGTCCGCAAGGCTACTCGCCTGGAGCTCCGGAAGCAACTAAGAGAGGATTTTGAAACGTTGTGCCAATAACGCGTTATCGAGAAATAACAAGCCGCTGCTACCGGGAACTCTCGGAAGCTTTTCCGTGTCATTCAAACAACTGGTAACAGGAAGCCAGGCATGAGCGAGGTAATCTGCGAAGCCAATGGTGAGCCTATTCATAACCTTCAAACACACTCTCTGCTGTTCTGTTTAGAGATGGAAGTCCAGCTCTAGTCAAAGAGCTGACGGCTCTGCTCCAGTTGTTCCAAATGACGGGAGTTCGATTAAAGTCGTCCCCATTCTCAAAATTGGTCCACGCACTTCGTGTGCGAATCGAAAAGGGTTCACTGAAAACTGCATTCCCATTAGTAACTTCATCAGTGCAGAAAGCAGACATATGTTGATATGTTAACATGTCGTTTGCTCTCATCAACTACAAACGTTCACAGCATGGTGAACAAATGCAGTGAGGTAGTCCAAACAGCTCGTTCAAGATATATTTTTCTATTTTCGCAATTTAGATGGTATCATTTGGTAAACAGCAGATACAAATTGAAACCTGCCCTATCCCGTACGTATGCGGCTGCCCAATTACGCTTGGTTCAAACCACCAAAGGACCCGTTCTACACAATCGCGAACGCAGTTTGTCTGACCATTCTGTCTCTCACGTTGTCTACCAGTTCACTTGCAGTTGCGGTGACGTTTACATAGGCAGAACAGACCGACAGCTATCTCAGCGAGTAGCAGAACACGTCCCGAACTGGTTAAAACAACTCATGACAACAATCTGAAACCGGTGAATCCGTTACTCGAAGCCCCGCATCATCGATTGCCAGACACCTCATGATAACAGGTCACCAGGTTGTCTGTTTGGATATCAAAAGGACGTTTGTTCCGGTTGACAGAACTATACTTTGGGACTGTCTATCGAGGAGGAGTGTTTAGGAAAAGTGAACATCGTGAAAGCAATTTATTATCAGACCTCGGGCAGGGTTATGGCTTATGGCAACGTACTGCCGATCTTTAACATCGCAAGTAGGGTGCGATAAGGTTGTCCATTCTCCCCATTATTAAAATCTGCATTAGAAGAGATCCTAGAGCGTGCACTGACAAACTGTGAATATGTGTGGATTTGCACTCAAGCACTCCACTTCGAGACATGGAGTATACCGACAACTTTGTGGTAATCTCCGAGGACTCACAGGAGGCCCGAAACTGCTAAGACTTTGGTTCGGGATATGAAAGCACTCACTTTGAAGCTTGCTTCTGTATGGAGCTCCCGGCCGCCTGGCTGGGGTCTGCAGAACACTAAACACCTTTGGTTGAGGACGCTGTCTGACATGACGAAGATCAGAAGAGTATGAATGTCCGTTTTCGTAGTGACATTCGTGGTGGTCAGTTGCAGTTGAGGGATGTCAGTAGAGCCTGTGTTCGTTTAAGTTATAGTCCTATTGCTCATGTTGGCGAGTATACTGATTGTACGCCAACGGATTGTTTACGTATTAAGGGTTTCTATCCCGAGTTGGTTGTTCATCAGGATTTTGCTGTCAATAGCAAAACGCCATTGGTTAATGGTCAAACTGCTAATGCTCGTCGTAATCCTTGGTTAAATGATCCTGGTCTGCCTCAGCATGCACCATCTTTCAAGTATTGTTAATTTATTTGCGGAATATCGGTAAAAAGTGAAACGTATAGGCAAACTGTATATCACTTCGTATATTCAATTTCGCGATCGGAAATTAGCTACTCGGTGATTTACTCCCGTTAATAGGTTGTATAAAGCAGGTTAAAAAATATATTATTGTGTGATATTTACATTGTGTTCAAATTGTCTTAGGAGCCTTCGTATTGCATATCCAAGTACTCGTAGAATTGACTTGGGTGATAATTAGATGTGAAGATAATATATTTGGAATTGAACTTCTTTGTTCCATCTTTGCATTGCACGAACAACGTGTATCGATCAAAAAGTTGTAAGAGGAAGTCGATTTTCCATTATCCGTACTCTTCTTGCAAGTAATGATGCCATCATTCTGCAGGTCCTATGTCTTTCAGACATAGTTTGCGGTTGTCGTGATTTTCCCGTACTGGTGAGACTACATAGCCACCAAACCTCAGTCTTAATGCCTTTGTCAGTATTATGGTAGACGAGGTCGATGGTCCGGAGTAGGTTACTGTAGTTTCTTGTGAAGATCTCTGGGTATTGTTCTGCCGGTCCTTGGAGGTTTTCTGTTTCCTTGTACTTTTCAATGATCTGACGCACGGGCGTCGGCCTGGTCTTTTTTCCGTCTTTTTAAAATTAGTCCACGGACCTTCAATTATTGTATCACTTTTTTGGCAATATCTTCGTGCTTCTTCCGGATTTCTGGCAAATTATGTGTTTGATCTTGGGACGGTCCTACTGATGTAACAACACTCCTGAGGAAGGCCACCCGAGGTGGTTGAAACGTAGAGTATTACAACTTGCTCATAACGTTGTGTTATTCTCAATCCATTTATCAATGGTTTTGGTATGTTGGAATGCACGAATAATTTGAAATGCTGGGTTCCTGATTCTCCTTTTTCCTACTGGAAGGTATGTTGAAGTTCGTGATGATTGCTGGCTTCAATGCTTTCTTTATTATGTTACACCGCTTGTGATCCGTATTTGACTAGTCGTATCTAGCCGATATAAACCAACTAGACACTATCACAGTCCGTAAGCCACTTAAAGCATTTCGTTAGCATCGGATTACTGTTGACAAATGTTGCACTTTGTTTTCTATGCTCTCTCCTCCTGTTCATCCGTGTTGTAAACCTTTTCTCAATGTTTATTTTCAGACGTCTATCAAAGATGAGCCAAGTGAATGATCAGGTGTCTTCCGTTGGTGGAATGCGAGTCAATAGCAGTAAAAGCATGTTGAACAAATTGGTTTCTCACGGCTCGGCTATTTTTATGACTGGAATGCGACATTTGATCGGGCAGAAATCGGTACTAGTTTGCTTCTGTTTGTCGTATGTTTTGATTTATTTTGCTTTGTTTCCAGCTTCCTTATCGTGTTTGTCTCATTTTGAATGAAGTGTTGTCTGGCGAACTCGCCTTGAATTAGTTAGCACTCGCAGGTGGGCTGCAATCATATTTGAATTTTTTTCTGTACATCATATGCTGAATACCCCTGTGTGCCTTACCGGATCACATAAGTGCTGAGTTCTGTTTGGCTGTTCAGACATCTACAAGGAATCTGGAGATAACTGTAAATTACTTGAGATTCTTTTCAGCGAACAGTTTCTTTAGTCAAGTGGACAAAATGCTAACGTGCAACATCCGGATGTACTCAACGAGATGAATGTTTGGTAGTCTCATTGGTTGATCGTTGCGCGATGTGTTGTGACTGTTTTTTGTCTCTAAAATACGAACATGCCGTTTTCCATCTTATTCCATTCGCCTTTTTCTGAAAGGGCCGGACATTTTGCCTCTGTGGTCTATTCGACTAGACGGTATTCGTTGACTATCCATCCCTGGCAATCGCTGCTTGTACACGGTTGTTTATTTATAACAGAATCAAAATATATGCAACGAGTCCCTAGGTAACCTATCTTCTGGAATAGTGACTATTTAAACATGTAAATTGAACAGCATCCATATTTTATTGTCACATTGGTATTCAGCTAGGTTTTTCAACTGGTCCATTTCGAAACGAAGCAGTGGAGTTGAATTTCGCTGTTGTGAAGTTCATCAGTTGTGTATCCCGTTGCCGCGATCGGGATTTAAGTGCGATTGAGCATTTAGGCACGGTTATTCGGTTGTGTCTAATGTAAGGTCATTGACGCAATGGTCAACACGGTCTCCTTTTGAGAAGGTGAGCCGGCATTCAAATCCCAGTAGTGGCAGTGTATACAATATTAGTCAACTTTCACATGAGAGAAACTAGAGTCTAGTGCTCTCTTCTGAAAAAGGCTGACTGTAGCCCACTTGGATGTGAAAGCTTCGGTCAGATGTGAGTTCTATGTTTTATCAATCTCAACCAAATTTACCATTTGCCCTCAATCTCTCTTACTGGGACGTTACATTGTAGTATGTTCCGCGGTTTTGATTTTCTTGATAAAGTTATCAACCTTTAGTGGACCCCTGCAAAATTGCAGTGAAAGTCGTTGTGACATAAACTGTACTACATAATGCTGTTCATTTCATTTTTCAAATGTCTTGTTTCCTTTTTTGTGGTGCTGCATTTTTTCTCATGGTAGATCTTGTGTTTAATCTGTATGCATGCTGTATACGACCGAATTTCGTAATCGTATGATCTGGTCATTGCAGCTGGAGGATGTCACGAAACGCTTTCTTAGCGTTCGGTTCGTCAGCGCAGAAATATGTCAGTTTCAACTACTTCACGACCTCCGGTTGAAAAAGTTTCGTAGAATGAAGGTTTTACTAATTCACTCCAGTCAGTAATCCGCCAGCCTAGTTCTCCCTCTGGAGATTTAATACATTTTGGAGTCCTTAGGCCTGTGAACATTATTTCTGATGAGTAGTCGGGGATTTGGTTAATTTCAAGTTGAACATCACCCACAATTGATCGCAGCTGTCGCATTCCCATAGACTTTCCAGTCGGCCCCTTTCGAAAAGAAGCACTAGACTCGAGTTTCGCTCTCATTAGAGCTCGTCAGTAGTGCATATCCTTGCCACTGCCGGGGGGTAGACAGGCACACGTTTTAATCGATTGAAGTGTGGACAATTAGTTAACGATACTGGGAGTAGATTGGGCAGAATTTTACCTTCGTTCAGGAAAGCCCGTACACCGGCTATTTGCTACGTCATCAGCTACTGTGATGCTAACGCGGACGCTGGCCACCAGCTGATTGACTCTAAAACACTTCCTCACAAAACAGGCGGGTATCCCATCATCACCATCGAAAAGTCAGTTCCAGACGATCGTGAACTCCCCGGCAATCTTACGGTACGTTGGTCAATGCTGAAGATGCACCATTGTTATGAACAGTTGTAGATGAGAAACGTAGAACCCAGAAATGCTTGAAACCAGAATTCGAGAGTTACAGTCAGTGTGGTTCATCGATTGATACCTGGTTTGTATCACTTTGAGGGGGCTGAAAAATCCCCAACGATGGCTTTGGCTTAGATTAATGATAGCAACCTGTGACCAATCACTGATCACACGTGCATTCTTTACGGAATCCTGTGAGAAACCTCAACTCTGTCCACGCTCATCTAAAGTATGCTTTTTGTTTTATTTGGGCAGATGAAAAAATTGACAACATTCACAAAACTCTTGTTAATGTTGTACTCGATTCAAGTGTTAGGCAACAGTAGACGACTTATCTAGGGCTTCTCTATTTTTCCAAAATACCTGTTGAAAGTTGCCAGAATTGTTATTTTTATTTTTGGATCCTTGTGGATGATTTTGCTTTGGAAAATATCTAATATGGCACACTTATTGTGGTAAAAATGTACCTAGCCATTGTTGTCAGTGTCATCTGTTTGTCTGTTTAACAGATAAATATTTGGTGTTGGATTGTTTTTACCTTTTGTCATTTCTTGCAAAATTATCAACGACCTGAGCAGCACTCATTTAAGTGTTCCTTTGAATAACGCAAGTTGCAGCTGCACAGTCGTAAGGCAGAAATAATTTTGGACTAACTCTCGCAATCAGACAGTTGACGATACAGCTACTACACAAAGCTCATCATTGCATTCGTATAACAAGATGTTATCAGCAAATGTTCGAAGGTATCTACTCTGCAATTGCGTGCGTATATTCACTTGTTTAATTTCATCGTGTCCTGTGATATTTTAAGGAGAAAAATAAACTTACAAAACTTCTCGACGAAATAATTTGAAAGCAATCGAACTTTGGGATTATACGTAAATAAAAACCGCTTATTAGGTATGTATATTTCGTCAAAGGCATCTATCTATTGGATAGCTTCTTAAATTTATTTTATCAGAACGCGAACTGACTGTCTGAAACGTGTAATGTTAATGAAAAATTATAATGGACTATCCATAGTAGAAAGGAATTATAGAATCACTGTCTGACGATCTTTGTGAAAAGTTACTATGAGCGTTGAAAAATACATCGAGTCTAGTATTACAGGTTAGTTGCCTTCATATGTTCTTAAGTAAACGTCATTAACTTTTACTGCGAGATTGCACTTGTTCATGCGTGTTTAGTGTTGTACAAAATGCTACGAAGTACCAGTTAGCGTGACATGTAGCCTGTTGACATCTCGTTATCGTGGTTAAACATAGCACATCACATTTGTACTGGCTACGGCCACAGTGGCTCGAATTGGTTTTTCTATTCCAAGGTGCTCACGTTCAAGCCGACCGGCTTTGTCTCTGATTCAGTTCATTAGATTTATTATGAATGATGATCGAACTGCCTCGTTATGAATCTAAGCTCTTATCCGCTCGACCACCAATTCTGCGAACTCCTGTTCGTAACGCCAACGGTTGCCGTTTCAAACATTATTCAAACTCTCGCCCTATCTGGTAGGCCCAAATGAAGACGAAGCCGGCCGTGGAATATCACGTTGAGGATGGTTATTTTTAAGATTCGTTCATACTCTCGGTAAATCTGATCAGCAGGTGCTGTGATTCGATCCACCGCTCAACACAACAATAACGTCAAATATCCCAAAAGAAGAAATGCATCAAAAAAGAGTAATGGATAAAACATGACTAGCCAGAGCTGGAAATACTATGAATTTTGACACACTACATTTTCGCCAGAGATTTCTGACACTTATTAGACCAGAACGGCTGAAAAATATGAGTGATCCAGAATGGTAATTTATGTTAATAAGTGTGAACAATTTGTATAAGGCAAGGCCTGTGTAAACCTTTCTGTTAAACTGGACATTTTCGCGTGAGTTTCTGTACATTGTTTAAAGTAGGTTGCGCCACTTATATCATTAGAAACGATCACTACTTATCCATTCCATGAGGGTTCGCGAACTCCTCGACACAATAGGTCTCTTCGCATCGTTTGCTAGTGTTTGTCTTTTGTCGACCAACATACCTCCAGTCTCTGTGTTGTTCATACACTCTTTCCATGTGAACGGTTTCATATACATTGAACTTCAAGCCTATGTCACTCAGGCTGGCAATGTTGGAAGCGTCGTCAACACTAGTCTATGTTGGTGTATAAGAAAGCAATTGTAAAATTATTTCAACTTTCTGCTAAGGAAGCTTCTCTACAAAACTGATAACCTACACAAGTCGCGTGAACGTTTTTCGATTTCAAATGAGTCCTTGACATCTGTTAGCGGGATTTCTTATCTCATGTGTACTCTTTGGAAAGAACAGGTATTCTTATCGTGTTCTAACTGCTTAACCCAAGACAGTCACAAAGAGCCCGAATCTCAGAGGCTACACCCGATTGGAAGTTTTCATTCGTGCACTGCTAGATAAAAATCAAGGTTTCGTTCTACCGGCATATTCTACGAACGCGACCCAAATTTGATGTCACCATCTCGGCACACCATCTGGACATGTATGCTCAAAGAAAGTTGTGCAGTTAAAAGGCAGGAAATTGTGGATGATGAATGGTATTCAATCGAGGTCGAAGTCGATACTGTTGTCACTTGTAATTAAAATATATCCTGCGACTCAGTATGTTGATTCAGTTGTGCAATCACTTTTTGGTTACTATGTGTTCTCGCATGAATCTTAAAGCAATCACTCATAATGTTTGTAGTTATCTATATGCTAATTATGGTCCCCTCGGGGAAATCGGTTTTACCTGATTGTGCTCTGATGGTCAGCGAGCACCTTAACTGAATATCATTGGCAGTTGTTTTTTTCGCAACCATTCTTTTAAATCGTTTAAACTTTCTCCTTCCACGCTTTGTGGTAAGGTTGATGTACTCCTCATTTTGTTTACCTCTGATCTCAAAAATGTTTTCAACAATGTAAAATAGAAAGATACTTCCGCTCTGTTCTGGATTGCTTGATTGCATCTATCCCGAAATTTCTAATAGGGAATTCGACTGTACGGATACAATGACAATTTTACCCCGATTTTATCACGTTACAGTATCTACCATTCACCCGCATTGTTTCGCAATTAATGGAAAACAAGGGCGGATCAGAAGTTGATGACTACCGGTACTTTGATCCCAAGCTGCATCGTCGTCAGAATACGTAAGTGCTTTGAACTTTTTCTACACGTTAGCACCCTATCCGCACTGTTTCTTTGCTTTCAATATAAAAGAGCGAGTCTATAGTCATTTCATATTCTATATTATCACTACCCAAAAATATAGGGACGTTCCTCGTTTCAAACATCCGTTCTACGAGGCCTTTGTATTTGTTGTCGGAGGTGGATCCTATGTCGAATACCACGACCTGCTAGAGTGGGCTCGCGCAAATTCCGGTGGATGCGGCGGGGGCGCTACTGGTCCATCACCTTCTGTCAACGGTACCAACAGTATGACAACGGATGTTTCTTCAGCTGGCTCTACAGGCCACACTACAGTCTCCGGCTTTGGTCTAAATGCCAAACGTGTCGTTTATGGATGTACCGAACTGGTCAGTCCGAATGAGTTTCTTGAACAGGTAGGTTCCAATCAATTCACCTCAGAGATATTCGGCTGTTGCGTCGCCTTTGACTTCAAAAGAATGAAGTGTCCGTTAGAAATTCGAACTTTCTTATAGTCTTGTTCATGACATGTTCCCTTGTTGTATAATCACAATTTGATTACCTGAAAGCATGATGTATTGTTTATGGGGTCCTTAGTGTTGCAGCCACATTTGTGAGGTTGTGCTGCTTATGAAACTGGATTTTCTAACTCACTTGGAAATCGCGTGCATCAGAAATAGACGTGATTCCGGTTTGCTGGGCGGGAGTTTACTGCAAGTATACTCCGACTTTCATCAATTACAAATAAGTTGGCTGCATATTTCTCGTTTTGTCTGATAATGTAGCAATTATCACTATAGGTGTGTCGGGTCAACGTGGTAGTGCATAACGTTAGTTTTTGTCACAGTCATCTTCGAGTGGCAAGTACGTTGTGGCATGAAGCCAGGGATATTACCAAGTTCTCGGGAAAGTGTTAATCAGCCCGTCTTCTAGGGTTTTCTTTTCAGTGAATTTCTGAACTTGCAACAACCGGCGTTTTTGATTACGTAATCACTTCTTCTCGACCTCCCATTTAATTAACTCAGACTTGTTTGAAAGTGCGCCACGTAAAGTTGAACTGGAAATGGTTGTCTCACTTTTCCACCTTGGTTTACTTTTTGTCCGCTCAGTGTATTTACTAACATTAACATGCCCCCTCAGTTCATTTCATTTGCTCATCTGATTAGAAACATTTTGTATTCTTTCAGCTCACCAAAATCGGCAGTGAACTTTGATGTATTGTTTACTCACCACAGACCATCCACTGTTCGTTCGATTTTGCCTGTTAATGATGGATCTTCTTTCGACCTGTCATTGGAAACTTCGGCCGAATTCTCCACACATTCAATCTGAATGGATTTGCTTTATGCTGTTCTAACTTTTTTCCTTGTTGTTGTGACACTCTGCCTTCTGTGTTTTTCAAACCGGTATATATGAACTTGTTTTTCGGACTGAAGTATGTTCGTTTTCTCTTGGCATACGAGATCGCAAATTCCAATGTTTGTTTGAAGAATTCTCATCTTCAGTCGGTTTCGGGAACACACTTGTTGATTGTCCGAAGGTTGTTAGTACACATTTTATTATGTTGTAGTAGGCTAAGTGCTCTTGATGTTTTCTTTCCCGTCTGCAACACTTTTTTCCTCATTATTAATCACACTTCAGTGGTTTCAGAAGTTTCTTCGTTCGCTGAAATTCGGTACCTTAGACGGAAATTCCAGACTTGTTTTTATCGATTTTTTCTTGTGATATGTCTCATTTATCTGCGGATTTTCGCCGCTACCAAATATGAACACGCAGTTGCTCTGTTTTTTTTCTTTTCATTTTTATATCTTGGTGATTGACCACGTTTATCCTCATGACAACCGGTCAATGATTAACGTAGTACAGTGGCCTGTTAGTCCGTAGTTTGCAGTCATTTGACTGAGGTTTGTCATAGCATGCCAATGTCACTTGATTATCCAGTGTGATCATGCACGTTTTGCTATCAGAGACCGTATTTATCGTTAAGCGAACGCATTCTACCTGGCCGCTGATAGTTAGCACTATTGCTAAGGCGGTATGACGAACCCTGTTTGGGGATGACATTAAAGATTTTATATGTGGAATGACAATGATGTTAAGCGACACTTGTCATCAGCAGCAATGTGTAATTGAATGTTACTGATGCTTGACTATCGCTAAACCGCAAATTAAAAAAAAACTCAATCTCATCTATAGGAGAAAAAACCGAAAGGGAAGCGATTTAATTCTGTTTTGCCTTCTGAATTCACTCTCTTCTAATGTCGAATTATACTTTTTTACTACCTACTGCTTGATGATTGGCCTTGGTGGTACTGACCCTTTCGTCACTGTGATCGGTTATTGGTCAAACCTGAGGCACCTGTGTGCAAACTGGATCGTTCGTTCTGAATTGTTGTGCGGTTGTAGTTCATTGTTCCAGTCTAGTGTTTTCCACCGAAGTTGCTCTGATTTTTTTAAATATTCGTCCACATGTAAAGCCGTTGTTGCATAGCAGTTACAATTTTAAGCAGTCTGGTGGTGACAAGATAAGGATATTCATATTAATGACACTGTCAGTGGATGGATTACACATAGCTCTATCGCGGTAGTGACTCAATTCTGGGCTGCTCAACTGAAGCTTATCGTAACCATCTGTCGATATTTCTATTTGGGCAACCCAGGATAAATATTCCTCTCTGGAGTTAATCGTTGTGACAGTTTCATTGTACTAATTCACTGCCTCACCCATAGTGACGCACGATTCACATTACGTGAGATCCTCTTTAGAATTGAGTTCTTAAGCAAGAATGATGATTGGAAAGCCCGCAGTTTCCGGAAGATACTGAACATTGACGTCTGAGTATGCAATCAAGAAGTAATCTGAAGTTGTGTTCCACTTCTGGAAAAACTAATTAGGAAATATGTTTTGGCTCGTATACAATATATCAATTTTGAACTTGATATGAATCCTTCAAAAAACGGTTTTTGCACATCGCACCCCTGTTTTATTGACAAATCAGACGGCTTACAACGAAATGACGGTTCTGTTTAACACTCATACAGTTTGAATTGGATGAATTGAGTACAATTCCTGATAGATTTGAAGTCACAAGTTGAGTGTGATAATATGCATTCTGTTTCACCTGTATAACAAAACATAAGTACAAACGTAACGCGATGCTAACGTTTCGTTCATTCTCGTCAGTCACATATATGAAACCAATGATTACACGACACCCACGTGACAATAGGAACAGCAATTAACTGTGACGCATACTGAAAAAATCAGAGGCAAGTACACTGGTACGAATCGCAGAGGAATGGTTGATAATATTTGATCAACACAGCTTCCATCATTTACGGATGTTGCCCACTATCCTTCGCTCTAAACTTTAGTCCGTCTTAACAGTATACTAGCCACTAAAAAATGTGATGAACTGATAAAGTAGATTTGTGAAAGGCTATTCTGTTGAAGACCACGTTGGCTTCAGTGTGTGTTCGAATGCATTTTATCTTCACAAATTTGGGATGATACTTGAACGAAATCGATCACCTTGCTTGTGAATGCATTTCGTCAAGGAATCTCAATGTAGAAACCTATGAATTCATGAATGCTCCAATACAGTTTCACCTTTCCTTCCATTCATTTTGGCTCATTCACATATGCGTTTCAGAATTAAATATTATAACTTCAGTATTTCACATTTGTTACCAAACGTCCTGATTATGCCAAACAAAAGTTTGTGAAAAATAAACCAAACATGAAACTCGTGAACAGTGACGCACCACCTAAGCTTAACCCAGTATTTGGATTTTACGCACTGTTGAATTCTCGTTGATCTGTGCCCACAATGTTTCCTGGCTACACTCAGACTTCCATTTGGCTCTAGCGTGAAATGTAAGGAGTTGTCGGGTGACATCACAGAATTAAATAGATTTTATGTAATTGAATGAATACGCTAGAAGCATTGTTGGAGATTGCTGCGAGCTCGTAATTCTCTGCTGGGATGTATTCACCCATAAATACACACAGCAATCATGTGTGGTATCCTACCAGTGGAAACTTAGTAATGTCACAACAATAGTCATATAACAAATGATATTTTTGATAGTCGCATTCATCTGTACACTTTTGATGATTTTGGTTTTTTACCTACTTTTGTTTTAGTCAAGCCATCCCTTTTGTAATATCCGTCCCGGGGCTAAAATCACAACTCGCTCCGTGCCTCGCTAGCTTGACGTGCTTTCTCTGTACACTCTATTTTCCAGGGTCGATACTAATACACGAGGGTCAACGCGCTGAGTCTTTGTTTTCATTGTCGATTGGTTTTCGATAGTGAGTACAGACTGGGTATTATTCTGTTGGACTAGTTCCAACAAACTGGAAACTTAAGAAGAACAGCATCTGTGTTCTTTTTCTTGTACTAGTAGTCTGCTTCTGTTAAAATTCGTTGCTGATGCAAATGCCCATGTAGGTCGGGTGTGACCAACGTAGGGAACGCAAACCTAGAACCAGCTACTTGGATGGAAAACCGTTCATCTAAGAAGGTAAACCGAGTTACTTTATGTGAAGTACATCCAACCACATTTACAACGATAATGTTAGCCCAGACTGCAAACTCCCCGACAGTTCACGTAATCTTTGCCATGTTTCTTCGCCAGTCACAAGTCCTCATACATAAGTTAAGTTTTTAGAAGCATGTGTTCACAGTTTCCGATTGCCATCCCGCGCAACATTAACCTTCTCATTCTACCGGATTCACACTTGTTCTGTCGTTTCAAATTTGGTATATATTTATATGGAAATATGACTGTTGTGTCGAATTATTCAATCTATTTTTGTTCTATATTACTTGAGTAGAAGCCTTTAAGGTTCAGTGAATTTTAGAAAACGCCAAAACTGCGAGCATTTGTGGAGCTTGTGATATTCATCAACCGATATGTCATACTACTTATCTGTGTTGAAGTGCATTTGAGTTGAAAGCAAATAGTCAGCAAACCGTAAGTGAAGTTATGATTTAACAGGTGTGTAATGTTTGTTAATTTACTCTTCGTAATTCTGAACAATGGAATGCATTGAAAGAATATTTTGTTGTTCGCTAGAGTATCCAACATGTTGAAGATTGACATCCGCCATACAGATTTCTCTTGAGTATATATTTGCAAACTACTCAAGAGTTGTGTTCCGCTTCCGAAAATTAAATGAAGCGGACAATTAAGTTGGAGAGTATTTTTTATATTTTATGAACCATATAATAATTGTGGTCATCATATAAATCGTTAGACAAAATGAATTTGCTAATCACGTCCCCGTTGAATAAAAAGCCAGACGACCTGCGACGAAATAATAGTCCAGGTGATTAATGAGAAATACGTATTTTTGTGTGTTGAATGCAACTCCAATTAATACAGTAAATTAAAACCGAGATTCATCAATCTAACGGAAATACAATTGTTGCTAGATGCTGACGTTTCATCCAATCTCGTCGGTTGCTTACTCGAAACCATTAAGTATAACAAGCGCATGGCAACGTGAACAACAATTAAACGTGGTGCATACCAGCTAAATCAGGGTCAATTTCGTGGCAAATATGTCGACTGCGTCATCATCTTTGAGTGCAGAGAATTGGTTGATAATGCCTGACCAACACAACATGTTTGTGGGTCGCTCAAATGACCTGTATCTAACAAAAGGTGTACAGCAATTGAGGATGCCGAATTCCGGATTAGCCGAATGAGTTGTTAGTGTTTGTTTTGTCTTCGAGTTCGGCGAGTTAAAGGCACGTTCCGTTGTGCTTTGTCCTGATCACCAGTGTACAGGTTACCGCAACTGCTAGTGACCTGATAGAGTAGAATTTGAGGTAGAATGGTTAGTTTACTCACGGCAGAAAGCATGGAAAATGATATGATTGGTACAGAATAACGTTTGGAATTCAGCTGATATGTAGTTGCGAATTGAGGTCGACAATAACCTGTCACTCAGGTTGGCTAGTGTATGAAAGTCAAAACACGGCCGATCTGTATTTCGTCCGTTTGCAGCAAACGATGGATTTTGACGAACGTTTTTGCATAATTTTGTCAGTATGCTTCATGTTCGGTTACTGTTCTTGTTGTAATACGTTTCTTATACACCACCAATGGTTTTAAGTGTGCAGCCGATGAAAATGAATTGCTTCTTTTGCTGTGTTGACACAAATGAGGTTAAAATATTGGAGCCAAACGCATTTGAAAGAAAACACTGGACCGAATTCAAGTCAGTATTAGAGCTCATTAATGGTATATGCAATTATGTAGGTCAAATTTTAATCCGATTGTTTATAACTATCATGTTGGCAGCAGCTTGTTTCTAATCGTACCGTGTATTAATCCATTACTGTAAGAAAAATAGACGGTAAGCACATACTTGTAAAGTTTACTGCAGGCGAGACGGTACGTTAACCTTAAATCCGTTTTGTCTCCGATTAGACGACTAATGTACTAATGAATTCAGTCTTCCATTCACAGGTGGTGGACCGATCAACTCGCAGTTCGTAATCGCTTGACGAATTTCATTATGAGCGCAGAGAGTTGCTATTCGCCGCTGATTCCTTGAAACTCTTTTTACTTTCAATAAAATGTACGAAGTCAGTAAGGTTACAAACATCAATATCCTCATGTGTTCGGCCATTTTGTTGTGGCTTTCCTCAAAACTCACATTTGTTATAATGTCGTGCTATTTTAACCTGTATAACCAAAGTACGGGCAACCTGTTCACGGCAAGTAGAAAATCGTCTACAAGTTAGATTTGATTGGGCGATATAAACACTTCATATGACTGGCCAATCCCACGACGATAAGTGGCATATTGAGAAACTGTATCCGAACGCTCAGGGTCTACTCAGTCTGAAACAATTTTTCAAAGTGGTTCTCAACTATGTTATCGGTTATCGAATTCAAAAACACGAGTAATGCAGGTATTCTGGAAAGGAAACACAGTATTCAGAAAAATTAGTCGTCAGATTCCTCACAGTAGATTGCCGATCTTTCACAGTTGATGCTGACCAGCTCTTATCTGCAACATCATGCTGTGAAGTAGCACGCTTGATAGGTCGCAGTGGGCTCTCATTTTGCTGACTAGCTTCTGGTTTCCTCATATGCTGTGTTTCTATTGTTCACGGAATAAAACAAACAATCTACTCACTGTCACTGAGCTGCGTAAGCGCATTGAGAGTTACGAAGATTTTCACAGACTGTTCAAATCTGGATGGCATCTGAACCCAGATTTGACGCCTAATCTCCATCTACAGCCGAAATTAGAAATAATGTGTGATTCAGTGTCCTCCAGATTGCCGATAGATTTTGCTCGCTAGCCGAGATGTCGTTGATGTGATCCCTATTCGGGTTGCCTCTGCCTGGTTGGTATGTACATAAACAGAACCGGTGGTAGAAGGTTTGTTTGAAATGCAGCGTCGAACATTTTATCACAAATGCCATCATCTGATAATCACACTAGCATACTGTGAAGAATCACAAGTCAATAAACCCATTTGATGGTATAACGCAATGGATTAATGTTGATCACGATTCTTAATAAACGCCCATTAATATATTTCAACACCTGTCAACTAGATGAATTATAATAACACGACATGCCCCGATACTAGAACTGGTTTTCTCGAAATGGTTGCTTGATATGTTGTCGCCTATTTTCTCAGCTATTCTCAATTAACTTAAACATTGAAGCCCATTTAGCCCGCAGACAATTCAACGATAGTTCTGAAAGCAGATGCTCAGCAACTAAAATCTCTAGTCGGTTCATCCAGTCGGCAACTGTACACAAACGTTCACACAAGTGTCTGCAATTTACAGTGGAATCTTTCGTCCAGTTCACAACACGGTGAACAAGAATGGTGTTCATCATCACAATCACAGTGGGCATCGACTGGATAAATTGCTATTGTCTGGCCCAATTAAAGATGAGGTTCTCAATGGTACTGTCTCACTACATGTTTTAAGCTAGACTAATACAAACGATTGACGTAATCAGCCAAAATTAACTAGAAATGTTCCGTGACAACAGACAGCGTCATTTGCTTAACTTGAAACTTCACGCTGCTTGTGGTTTTCAACAACCCTGATTTGCGGATGCAAACGAATGTATACACTGCCAAATTCAGACATTATTCCAATTGCATTATGAGATAAACGAGCTCGCTACGGATCCTGCTGCTCAGCTAAATCATGTCATATAATGTAGGGTTATATCTTTATCTCTCGAGAAAGTTTACTGTGTTGGTAATGCAAAAACTGTTCGCAAGGTCTACCCACGATCTTATTTTAAACGTTGCATCCATGTTGGATTGAGGTGAAACGTTGCAATCGTTGGAGAAGGACGGTAAAACAATCAAACTCGAAGAATTTCATTAGTATTCTACATCATCAAGAATCTCAAAATACTAACACTGATACTTAAAGCGTGTCTGATTCAACTTTCTTCCAAATAAGGCTTAGTTTGCGCCTCTGGTTTCAAACTGTGTATTGTTTATACGCTCGTGGATGGCCCACCGTATTTTTGCTGTTCGTCTGCAAACATACGCAGCTTGAGCACACTAACACAGATACGCACTTCTCTGTTATTGTGAAGCTGAACTTCGTGCTCTATTTCGAACCATCTAAACAGAGCTCAAAAATGTTCTTATGGAAGATGCATTTTGGACAAGACTTTGATCCCGAAATCGTCAGGTTTATTGCGCCTGCCGCCAAACGTTAGTCTGATTATTCCCATAATCTGAAATGGAATTGAGTTCCCGGTTGACAACTCGGTTAAGTCAGTCTTGACCAATACACCAGTAAGAAAATTATCTCATCTACAGGCTCAGTCACAGTGAACAGTTCATAGGTTGTCCGATAATAGCTATTTTGTTGAAGAGGTTGTTTGAAAAGTCGAATATGAGTGCGATAAAACGCTAACTTTGTCCAGTTTAATTACGCCAAATATCTTATCGTGTTTTCAAGATTATACTATTTAAATAAGGATTCATTCATTGTTGAGACAGGTTCATGCGTTTTTTTCTAGCTAGGGATAACTTATCTTGATTTCAGTGAAAATGTGGGTCCTATCTAAAGCAACGTGTTATGGCTGGTTCGAAATTCACGCGTGTTCGGATAATCGCCTATGACCCCTGACTCATATGTTGACAAATCAACTGCGTGAAACTCTGATTTTTGAATCATGCGCAGAATAAGTGTTCACTGCAATACATTATTTGGTAATTGCATACATTCACGACGGTGGTTTTCAACTGTTGCTGGAGCCTGTTTCTTCTCACTATTACTCGTGGTCAAAACGGACACACCTACTGGATTGCGGAGTTGTCGTTTCATTCTGCTTACACGAACGGTCTGGGACTCTCACTAAAACAGGTATACGGTGAAAGTTGACATACGGATGTGCTGGCACTTTCACTGTAGTGACTAAATCAGACTTCTGGACGGATGCCGCGGAGAATATTAGTTCGGGTACTGATGGAAATCGCTGACAGGGGTACTCCATAGCATAATCCTCTTTGTAGGTTAGCTGTAATATACAACGCTACGCTTGA